>VDFB02091544.1:0-23521 GCA_007258455.2 Sequoia sempervirens | reverse complement strand
GGGAGAGAGATAGGAGTGAGTGAGAGACTTGAGAGAGGGAGAGGTGGTAAGAGGGAGAAAATTGAGAGAGAGAGAGAGAGGGAGGGAGGGAGTGGGTGTAATGCTTGAGAGATGATGTTCATAAACTACATAATTTTCCAAAACCTATTACATTCCAAGTATATTAAAAGAAAAGGATGCATAGATCAAGATCTTTCCATAAATGCTCAAAAGGAAAATTCAGTAATTAATTTCATTCCATGTAGGCAAAAGAAGTAATTTACATTAACAACAAAGATCATTGCAAATATACATATGTAAATTTTATTTGCATATCAATGAGTTTCCATAAATTCATTCAAGTTTCAATTAAATCTTTAACTTTAAATCAATACATCTATTTCAATGTTACATCAAAACTTTCATTCCAATACATCTATTTCAATGTTACAATACTGAATTTCAATATGTAAGGAAAGCTAAGGTGCAAAACTAACTCTCCTAACATCAAAACCTCAGGGAAGAATCTAGAGGTGACTATAAATTTTTCAATTATAGTCCAATTAAGTTACAGTTAAAAGAAATAATTGAAACATAGAAATTAACATACATAGATGAACACTAGATTTACGTGGGAAGACCCTTACGGGAGAAAAACCCACCACACCAAGAAAAGCCTCTTTGTATTACAAATAAAAAAATTACATACAGAGTTCAGACTTAACTTTCTAATGTCAATTTACAATAGCAGATTCAATGATCAACCTTGTACAAAACATTCCAATTACAATGGTGTCTGAATTAAATTCATACACACTGATCACACACCGACCCATTCCCACAACTATTCACTGAATCGATCATCATCTTCGATTACAAAGTATATCCATGTCATTCATGGTCTATTGATCTTCCTCACAGGAATGGTCACAACAATCTAACTACCAATGGTTTTCCTTCAACTTCCGTTGATTGGTTGAATACATACCACCGTAGGATCTTCAGACGGTCAAAATTCATTCAAGAAGAATCGCATGTTGGTGAGACACTAGCTGTGTGTCATTGATGCTACAATGTTCCACTGACACTATCGACATAACTTACAACTATCATCAAGAGTTTATAACAAGTTGCAAGAGTCATACCGATATCTAAGACCATCGCCCAAACTATCGCTATCGGAAAGATCAGCGAGACCTCTCAGTGAAGTCCACAGCAGACTCATCGACAAGACTATCACATTCCCTATGAGTCATATAGAGCCCTTAAGTCTTATCGATGTCAATACACCTTTTGGCAATCTACCAACAGTCATCAGCAAGAGGTTACACTGAATTCAAAAATCGTCACTCAGAATCACCCTATCACTTAGACATCATATTGATATCCACTACAAAAGCATTGGCCAGACCATCGCTATCGGCGAGAGGTCATACTGATTGAAAATCCATCTGGTGAAGATCTATCAGCAAGAGTTTTTCTATTGCCAAGAGTCTCATAGACCTTTATGTCATACCGATGTTCATCATGCAAAGCTATCAACGAGACAAGCCATATTGCTAAGACTTCATACCAATGATAAACACATGTAGCTCTATCAACAAGACTACCGCTATTGGTGAGACATCATACCGAGTGTGAACCTTTCAGCCAAGAGTCTCCCCGATGACAACCTTGTGAACAACTATCGGTGAGAGTTCTCCCTGGGCAGAGAAAGATAGAAAAACTCATAGCGATTGAAATGTCTTGTCGATGACTCCCATAGGCAAGACAGAAACAACGTCTCGGCAACTTGAGCATTTCAAATGAATAGAACACAACTGCTAATCAGCAAGACTTCCAAAGGGTCTTCTCAACTTTACTCTTTCAGGAGTTTCATGCTAGTAATATTGAGGCACATTTTTCAATATGTTTCATCCTAGCATGGAAAGTAGGATTTTTTGCTAAACAAATAGCACTCTGATTGTCACAGTAAATTATTATTTTCCCTGCATCAAAACCAATGGTAGAACACAAATTCTTTAACAAAATTGCTTCTTTACAGGTGTGTGTTGTTGCCATATATTCTGCCTTTGTAGTGGACAAAGTGACTACAGCCTGCCACTTACTCATCCAACTCACTGCACCACCATTCATCATCAAACTATATCTAGTGGTGGATCTTCTACTGTCAATGTCCCCTGCCCAATCAGAATCCACATAGCCTCAAATGTTGAGAGTCCTCTGTGATTCAACCAAGCTACCATGGTAACACAATGCATATTCAGAAGTGCCCTTCAAATATTTGAATACTCTTTTCATAGCATCCCAATGTGATCTTCCAGGATTAGCCATAAACTGACTAAGTACTCCCATTGCTTGGGCAATGTCTAGCCTTGTACATACCATTGCATACATTAGACTACCAACCAGACTAGCATAAGGCACACTGGTCATTTCCTCCATCTCAGTAGGATATTTTGGATAATCTTCAACAGATAGCTTCGTTCCCTACAAAACTAGAACAACTAGCTACTTGCAATCAGTCATACAAAATATCTCTAGAAGAGTCTTAATATACTTACTCTGACTGAGCCAAATTTTTCTACTCTTCCTATCCCTGGTTATTTCCATTCCTAGAATATACCTTGCTGCACCAAGATCTTTCATTTCAAACTTTGTAGATAACTAAGATTTTTGATCAGAAATCATTAACTTACTATTTCCTATGAAAAACATATCATCAACATAGAGAGCAATAATAAGAACTCGATCACTTTCAACTTTGTAATACACATAATGATCAAATTTTGATCTTACAAATGCCAATGACAAAAAAAAAGTGTCAAACTTATGGCACCGCATTCTAGGAGACTGCAACTTTCATTATGTAACTCATGTGACCAAAAAAGCTATTCCAATGTGTTTGGATGGGTATGTTTATGCTAGGCATGGTCCTCTTTCACACCCAAACATGTGCAATCACTTTGAGCTATGTTCAACCAACTCGATCCCTTAAGGGTCCAAAGTGCAAAAGGGTAGCAATTTTTGATGAACTATTACTCAGAAACTATGATGCTTACGAACTCTTCATCTTAGCATATGGGATTTTGTTGGCCCCCTCTGCAATATCCTCTCTTGGTTTTTGTTATCTCAAATTAATTTTCCCATGGTATCCAATTTTCACTTGATGAAAAAAGTGTCAAATGCAAGCAGTGTAATGTTGCAAAGTGGTGTAACTTTTGTTATGCAACTCGTGTGACCAAACAAACTGTTCCAATGCATTTGGATGGGTACATTTATGCTAGGCATGGTCCTCTTTTGCACCCAAACATGTGAATCACTCCAAGCTACGTGCAACCAGTTCGATCGCTTAAGGGTCTAAAGTGCAAAAGGGAAGCAATCTTTGATGGGCTATTTCTCAAAAACCGTGATGCTTATGAACTCTTCACCTGAGCCTATAGGATCATGTTGGGCCCCTCTACAATAACCTCTCTCAGTTTTTGTTATCTTGGAGTCCTCTTCTCATGATGTCTTATTTTCACTTGATGAAAAAAGTGTCAAATGAAAGCAGTGTAAAGTTGCAAAGTGGTGCAACTTTCATTCTGGAACTTGTGTGACCAGATAGACTATTCCAACACATCTCGATAGGTACAATAATGCTACACATGGTCCTATTTCACACCCAAACACACAAAATCACTCTGAGCTATGTTCAACTAGGTTTATCCCTTATGATGGCATGCAAAACAATCGAAAAGAGAAACATTCACATGACAGTTGAGAAGTTTGATTTTTCCACACAAAAAGCATATGATCATCCCCAATTCTAGTAAGTGAAGGATATTTTTTAATTATCCTCCTTTCCCTTACAACAATATACAACCAATTGTAAATGCATACAATGGTGAAACTTGGAAACATTTTATTTTTTCCTCAATTAACAACTTTGGTTGTGAAGCATTTTGCCATTTTCATTTTAAATGATTTGCTATGCTTGAAAATTGGAATTTAAGAGAAACAAGTGATGCTGTCATGTACATTTATTATTTTGTGTGATAAATAAATTTTCCACCCTTTAGTCCATTTCTTATTTGTATTATAAATTATAAAGCTTTCTCCCAAGTCCATTTCCTATACAAGAAATAATATTGCAAAAAGTTGACATATACATCTTTCGATGTGTTTATATGTTGATGGATCAAGAATATAACAATTCATTCTATATTGTGAGGATTATGTTGTGAAAATGTTTAAAGACTATTCAAGATAAATATTTTTATGATAATGTGTCAAGAAGTTAACTACTCATCATCTAGTATGAATATTATGTTTTGCAAGTGTTGTGAAGATCATGCATCCTTTGCTTAATTGAGTTGTTCCAATCAAAAGATTAAATATATTGGAATATTTTTATGAAAAATCTCATGGAATACCAATTGAAAACATTTTTTTTCTTTTAGATAAATCATTTCATGGAATTCTTTGGATTAAACTGAATTGAGATATGTAAGAACAAGGGAGCATTAGGAAAGACATTGCTCAATGATCTTGAATAATCCTTCTCCCCCATAGAAATTTTGGGTGGATTATTGCTTTCAAAGTATGGGGAATGCTTTTCATATTTTATAGTTGGTAGTTTCCATTCTAGAAGGTTCATCTCTTGATATATATTATACTCATTTTTGTGCAGGAGCACTTAGTACACTTTGTGAAAATGTTGTCATAAAATGTCATTTGATAAGGTCTTAACTTGAGGTGTAGAGTCTTTTGTCATTAAATAAGGTCCATGTAGAAATTTTTTCAAATATTTAAACCATTTAGAGGGGTCATTGGGTCTATTTTTTCATATTCTTATAATAATGTCAAAAATTGCTATGTAAAGATGCAAAAATGTTAAAACTACAAAAAATACAAAAAGGAAGATTTTGGAGAAGTCCAACCGTCAATCAACTCAAAAGGAAAGTTTTGTTAGTTGATTCAATTGTGTTAAGAGGTAAAAACAATAAATATGTAAAGGGGACTCGATGTAATCTATCTTGGAGGGATTTGAAGTGAAAAAACAATTGTTTCTTTGTTTTCTTCTGATTTTTTGTGTGTATTTGCATTTCCATGGCCTGTACAGTACCATATGGATACAAATTTTTTTGAAAATCCTTGAATTAATCAAGAAGCATGAGCTAAATTTTAATTTCATTCACTTTGAGCACTTAACATTGAGT
This sequence comes from Sequoia sempervirens, assembly GCA_007258455.2. Lineage (NCBI taxonomy): Eukaryota > Viridiplantae > Streptophyta > Pinopsida > Cupressales > Cupressaceae > Sequoia > Sequoia sempervirens. The sequence goes on along the minus strand of VDFB02091544.1, from coordinate 18,341 downwards.
TTGGTGGGAGTTTGATTTAATTTTCTAAGGCATGTCTGTTAACCCTGTTTTGAGGGTTTTGAAAGTCTAAAAAATGAAGAATTGGCCCATTCCACTATTTGTGAGTTTTGTAGCTTTTGGAATGGGTCCAACATAGTAGGAATAAGTGTTTTTATTATTTTTGAGAGAAGGGGAGATCTCTTGAGGGTCTGGGCATGATGCCCTAGTTGACTATTTTGTGATTTGGCACAAAAAATGGTGGTTTCAGATAGAATTTTGATGAAATATTGTTGGGGAAGGGTGGATAATGGTGTTTTGAGAATGTGAAAGTGTGTTTTAACGTGTTTGGATCATTGGAAAAGGTGCTAGAGCACTAAAACATTTTTTTTCATTAAAACCCCATGAAAGTTGCTAAAATGATGGTTTAGAGGTTTGGTGATTTGGTGATAGTTTAACCTAAATAAAATGGAAAATATGGTGGTTTTGAGACCTGTGGAATGATTCCCCATTGGTTTTTGAGGTTGGTGATAATTTTGGAGTACACTTCCTTTGTAAAAGAGAAATAATTTGGGGTCTAGACACTGTCGAAACCTGATTTTGGTAGAGTTGGTCCAAAGAGACCTATTGAGTTTTTGAGTTATGTTATGTGGGAGCACACTGGTGGTCTGAAATGGTGAGGAGTTTGATGATTGAGGGAATTCTCTAAAAGATATTTGTGAAAAAACCAATTTGGAAACCTATAAGGAAACTAGGTTTAATAGGGAAGAGTGGATGAAATAGAGTTTTAAGGGAAAAAGATTGGCTTGAATTGGATCGAATTATGGTTGCAATTGATTTACCATCCTTGTCATTGCATCAGTTGGTATCAGAGAATAGGTACCTAATTTGTGGAAGGTGAAGAGTTGTATATTCAAGGAGAGAAAGGTAGAAGTTGGAAAGGAAAGATGCCTCCCAAGGTTAATACAACTGCTAGAGAATTGTAGGAGTTGAGAGAAAGGAATGCTAGATTGTTGAAGTCACATAATTTTGTGTTAGCAAGGTTTTTTTCCTAGGAGTCAAATCACAGAAGAGGGGTAGATTTGGGTGATGTGAGTGAAACAAAAGAGGAAGAGGAAGAGTATGCAAATATGGAAGAAGAATTAGACCCTAAAGATCAGAGAATGGCTAAATTGCTAAAGGAAGTCAAAGGTGATACGGACAAGGTAAAAGTTGATTTTCCCATGAATGGTGGAAATTTGAATGATGAAGAATTACTTCATTGGATTGCAACCATGGATAGTCACTTTGAGTTTGAAGATGTACCTGATGATCAGAAGGTAAAGATAGCAAATACAAAACTCAAGGGACATGCATTGTTATGGTCAAACTATGAGCAAGCTGAGAGGAGAAAGAAAGGAAAATCAAAGATAGTTTCATGGGACAAGATGGTTGCAAAGCTCAAAGGTAATTTTATTCCTAAATATTTTGAAGTTTAGTTGTATAAGAAAGTCCAAAGTCTGAAGCAAAAAGAAATAGATGTCATTACTTATACTGATGAATTCTATAAGTTGAGTATAAGGCTTGGTAGACAAGAGGATGAGGCTAAGAAAGTTTCTAGGTATCTTGGTGGTCTTAGATTTAACATTCAAAATAAATTGGTTTTGGGAAATCCAAGATATATAGAAGAATGTTTTTAGTTAGCCATTAGAGTGGAAGAAAAGCTAAAAAGGAGACAAGATAATTCCATTAGAGGTAGAGGAACCTTTCATACTTCAAAGCAATCAAATGAAGAACAAGAAGGTGAAGGAAAATGTAAACATAAATGTTTTGATTTCAAAGGTGGTTTTAGAGGCTCAAGAGGAAGATTTGGAGGAGGTAGAAGTGCAAATAAATTTCCAAGAAGATGCTATAATTGTAATGAGTTTGGGAATCCATCAATACAAGTGCCCTAAAAATTTCGGTGCTAATTCAAGTTGGAGTGAAAGAAGAAGTGATAAGAGGGTGCAATTGGTCCAAGAAGAAAGTGAAGGTGAAAAATCTCCTAGCCATCTTGCTGCTCCAGAGGTAGGAGAATCCTTGATGCTGAGAAGACAAGTGTTGAAGACCTCTAGAGAGAAGGAACCATTGCAGAGAAGACATTTATTTAGGATCACATGAAAATCCAAGGGTAAGGTATGCAAAGTAGTTATAGATTCTAGTTGCACTGAAAACAAGGTGTCTAATGAAATGGTAGATAAGTTAAATATGTTGAAAGTTCCTCATGAATCACCCTATATGGTATCATGGTTGAATGATGATCAATTACTACTAGTTATAGAATGAGCATTTGTTGAGTTTCAAATTGGAAGGTATAAAGATAAGGTGCTTTGTGACATTTTACCAATGGATTGTTGCCATTTATTGCTTGGAAGGCCATGGAAATTTGATAGGCAGTCATTGTATGATAAGGATGGTATCACTTTCAAACTAACACCACTACAAGAAGATGTTAAAGAACAGACCAAGGAAGCCAATATCATCATGTTTGGCAAGAAGGAGGATGTAAAGCTTGAAAAAGAAAAAAGCAAAGAGTATGTAGCCACTTCAAGGATTAAAGGTGTTGAGACAATAGATAGAAGGGATAGAGAGAATGTTTAGACACTGAATGTGAATCATGCTTCAATGATGAATGGAAAATAAGTTAATAGATTGGAGTCCAAGTCTGAAATAGGGAAGAACAAGAGTGAATTTCTTATGAAGAAGCAAGATAAGCTAGAGAAACAAGATGAATTTGTGGTTGGGATAGTCATATTTCCATTGAAAAAAATAGAGGTGAATGGGAAATTTGAAACTGTCAAAATAGAGGCTTATAAATTTGATACCACAGTGGCATTTGCGGCAGAGAGTCTGCCGGTGAAAATAAGTGCAAAAAGTGAAGTAGATCAGAGAATTTGGCAAAGGTATGTGACTAAGATTGAGCATGTAGTGGAGGAAAAGAGGAAGATAGTACAAGGTATGGATGGCACAAGTAATTTGGTAGATTTTACATCATTTCCAAATACAAGGGTAGTCAAACAACAACAATTAGGTAAAGGATAGTATGTTCAAGACAAAGATAGTGCAAGGTTGCAACTTTTGACTCATGGGAGAGAGTCACAAAGTGTGGATGTAGGATGGATAGCACTAAAGGACTAGATACATTATGGTTTTGCACAATTTGCAAGGGACTTGAAAAGTTTCAAGGCTGGTTGTATGGCATAGCGACACCAAGTGCACTTTGTGAAAATGTTGTCATGGAAGGTCATTTGATAAGGTCTTAGGTTGACATGTAGATTATTTTGTCATTAACTAAGGTCCATGTAGACCATTTTTCATATATTTAAATCATTTAGAAGGGTCATTGAGTCTATGTTTTCATATTCTTACAATATTGTCAAAAATTTCTATGTAAAGATGCAAAAATGTAAAAATTGCAAAAATTGCAAAAAGGTAGATTTTGGAGAAGTCCAATGGTCAATCAAATAAAAATGCAGTTTTTTTTTATTTGAGTAAGTTTTGTTAGGAGGGAAAAATAATAAATATGTAAAGGGGACTCAATGTAATCTCTCTTGGAGGGATTTGAAGTGAAAAACCAATTGCTTATCTATGTTTTCTTCTGATTTTCTGTGTGTTTTTGCATTTCCCTAGCTTGTATGGTACCATATAGAGACAAATTGTTTTGAAATTCCTTGAATGCACTAAGTGGAATGATTTAAATTTTATTTTAATTTGGTTTGAGCACTTAACATTGAGTTTGGTGGGATTTTGTTTTATTTTTCTGAGGCGGGTCTATTAACCCTATTTTGAGGGTTTTAAAAGTGTAAAAATTGACACATTACACGGTTTGTGACTTCTATAGCTTGTGGAATGGGTCCAAAATAGTAGAAATAGGTGTTTGGATGATTTATGATAGCAGTGGAGATTTCTTGAGGATCTAGGCATGATGCCCTAGTTGACTATTTTGTGATTTAGCACCAAAAATGATGGTTTGAGATAGGATTTTGATGAAATAGTGTTGGAAAAGGTTGGATAATGGTGTTTTAAGCATGTTTAGGTGTATTTTAATTTTTTTAAAGCATTTTCCAATGTGGTGGAGGCCCAAAACATTATTTTTCAATAAAACCCCTTGAAAGTTGCTAAAAATGAGGGTTTAGAGGTTTGGTGATTTGGTGATAGTTTCACATGAAGAAAATGGTGAATTTGGTGGTTTTGAGACCTTTGGAATGTTTCACCATTTGATTTTGAGGTTGGTGATAAGTTTGGAGTACACTTCCTTTGTAAAAGAGACCTAATTTGGGGCCTAGACAGCGTAGAAACTTGATTTTGGTGGACTTGGTCCAAAGAGACCTATTAAGTTTTTTAGTTATGTTATGTGGGAGAATAATGAGGGTATAAAAGAGTGAGGAATTTGATGACTGAGGGCCTTCTCTAAAATATATTTTTGAAAACAACAATTTGGAAACCTACATGGAAACTAGGTTGGATAATGAAGAGTTGATGAAATAGAGTTGTAGGGAAAAAAGTTGGCTTGAATTGGATCAAATTGTGGTTGTAATTGATTTACCCTCCTTGTAATTGCATCACATTCTTAATCAATTATCAAGTTAATAATCAGTGCATTTATTTACAGTTAACCATTTCTTTTCAATTTGTGCAATTTTGTAATTTCTACGTCTACTAGTATTCCTAGAAATATTGAAGTTGTTTAGCATCAACCAATAAATATTCAAGAAAAACCATGAAGGAAAAAAATGATCAATGTTAGGGACAACCAGTTAATAAGTATACACATAAGTCAAGCATACATGTGAATAAAGCAAGCACAAGTACTCAAAAACACGTAAGCCTTGAAGTATACACATGAATACATGGTATACACAAATTAATATAAAGTATATGCATGAATACAAGGTATACACATGAAAACACATAAGTCACAAAGTATAGATTGGAATACACATAAGTTTTAAAGTATACACTTGAATACATGTAACTCATATCTAATGAACCATGGATTTATAATGAAAATATGAACACCATCGATAAAAAATATTTGTATTAGCCAAAGCCATGTAGGCATACATCAATAATGTTGATATAAGTATAAAATATATACAAAATAGCCATATAGGCTTACAAGAATGCCATATAGGCATACAATGTCAAATATATCCAATATGTACAAATATTCCATATAGGTAGACAACAAAGGGCTCTAGAATCAAAAGTCATTGCTTTGCATCCTCTCGAAATAAATTTTTCCCTTTTTCTTGTTAGTTAGATGGCAATAGTTCTGTCACTTGTTTATTCTGAGGTCGAGGAGTGCTCTTGGTGCTCCCCCTAGGGTTTAGCTCCTGGTCAAGCGTTATCTATTACAATAAGAAGTAAAGACATTAATATATAGAAATTACATTATAAGAAATGATATATTTAACAAAATAATCACTTACCACTAGTAGATGATCTCTCTCCTAATGGGAAATATTTCCATGCTCATGTTGTGGCATGTTGAAGGCTTGTAGAAACCATCCAAAGAGAAATTAAACTACAAATAAATAATGGTTTGATTTTTCACTAACTAATAGCTATAAAAATGAATGTAAATTGAAATTTAGTAATCTACCTCATACCTCCTCCGTGAGAGACATCAAGGACTCTATAGTAGATGAAACACCAAGCTCCATTTCCCTATGAACATTCAAAGGTGTATTCGCTTCCAACATCTGAAAATAAAACAACAAAATTTTCAATCATCAAAACTACAATAGCAATCCACATCATGGCTTATAATATATGAGATAATGAACAAAAAATTGAGTACTTATTAAACTATATATTTTTGAATATGGGTATGTGTAGGATCATGATGGGCCAAAAAGTGGAAATATTATGGGTATTTGTAGGGTATGTTGCTGATAACTTTTTTTTACCCAAAATTGATGAAATGAAAAGGGTTTTTAGAGAAGATTCTCAACTTTCCACCAATATAAATTATGCTTTACTTTCAATTTAATAAATAATTATTATTCATTTTCTATTAGAATTATGACTAAAGTCCTGATCGGTAGGCTGATTGAAAAATATTTATAACTTTCAAACGGTATCACATTTTTTGAATCTAAAACATGCATCACATTCTATGCTTCACATACTATAGGATTAAAAAAATAAAAAATAAATTTCATAAGTTTTGACCAAGTTAAGATGGTCAGACATACAAGTCTTTATATTTTTTAAAAGTTATAATAAAAAATCATAATTAATTATTTACTTGGAAAAAACTACAAAAAATATCCATCACATCCACAAATGAGTCCTTTACTTATATATAAAATCTTATAAAAAAATATTATCATTTTATTATGGTTAGGGTGGTTAGACAAACACCTACTTCTTATTTCTTCCCTAAAATTTAAGTACTACTGCATTGAAATTTCAAATTTTCACCAAATAGATTTTATTTATTTTTAAATAAACCTAGTAGTTTAGAAACTACATTCAATTTTCTATAGATTCTATTCTTACATATTTTTGAAATAATATAGATAACTTATTCAAATTTTTACGTCAAGTTGCCTAACACTGATTTTTCTAAATTTTTTGCCACTTAAGGGCCTATTTTTTCCATGATGATCCTGCACATACCCATATCATGCTTACTATTTTCCCTATCTATAGCTTGTTTGAAAGAACCTATTTTTACGCTTTTACCCATAGCAGCAAGGTAGTGAACCGCTTGATAAAATACTTTTGTAGACATGTACTATAATTGTGGTAGCATAAAGAAGGAAATGAACTATTTGAAAAAATGCCTCAAAAAAATGGGGTCTCATGGTGATGGAATGCCATTATAAACAAATGTGTCATGGGTCTCAATGGTATTATGTTGGGATGGGGTGGATGGTATAGTGTGGTCTGGGTTATGAGATGGAGGGTGATCATGACATGAAGAGGGAGGGGTGGGGACATGAACAAGTGGAATAAAAGGTGGAAGATTCCATGGATTGGTAAATTGAGGATGAGGACCTTGAGAAGAATTTGGAGGGGAATTTTGGCTAAAGGGTTGGTTTCTATTCTTTAGGTAGTGAGCTATTTGAAAAAATGCTTGAGAGAAATGTGGTCTCATGGTGTGGCATTCCATCACCATGAGACCACATTTCTTCAAGGCATTTTTTCATATTACTCGCTGCCTTGACTATGATATTGCTTACTATTATGCTTTGATAGATTTTTTCCAAGCATCCATAGTTTGTTGGAAAGCACCTATTTTAGGATTTTAGTTATAGCAGCAAGGAAGTGAGTAGTTTGATAAAATTATTTGGTATGCATGTATGGAAAATGTGGTAGCATAGAAAAGGTGGTGAGTTGTTTGAAGAAATTCCGTGAAGAAATGTGGTCTCATGGTGATGGAATGGAATTCCGTCACCATGAGACCACATTTCTTCAATGCATTTTTACAAAATACTCACTACCTTGCCTATGCTATTGCTTAATTTATTATGCTTTTATAGATTGTTTCCAAGCATCCATAGTTTGTTGGAAAGCACCTTTTTTAGGCTTTTATCCATAGCAGCAAGGAAATGAACTATTTTTTAAAATTCTTTGGTAGACATGTATGGAAAATGTGGTAGCATAGGAAAGGTGGTGAGCTGTTTGAAAAATGCCTCAAAGAAATTGGGTCTCATGGTGATGGAAATCACCATGAGACCACATTTCTTTGAGGAATTTTTTCAAACAACTCATTGCCTTGTCTGTGCTATTGCTTACTATTATTCTTTCATATATTTCTTCCAAGCATCCATAGCATAGATAAGGTAGTGAAGTATTTGAAAAGATGCCTCAATAAAAAGTGGTCTCATGGAATGCCATGACAAGCAAATGCAATTGGAAGCTACTCCTACATATTATTTATGCTATGTGAAGTAATTGCATCACTGGTTATGTTGACTTTCTAAACAACTATAATGTAGTTGAAATTTTGTCATCTATCAACATCTAGTTTTTAGTTATGGAATACGAAGTAATGCTTTGAGTTTGAAATATGTGCAATGCAAGGTAATCAATGATATGAATATAAACTACACAAATATATTAAGTAAAATTGATTAGTTAATCTCTTTATTCTATTACCTACGTGTAGGTTTGTGAAAATCCACTAGCATTGGGAGGTGTTCCCATGAAACCTCCAATATTAACCTATTCAACATCCAAAATCACATATTAGAATACCATTCATAAAACAATGCTATTAAAATGTAATAAATTTATAATTGTTTACCAGTTACATACCTTAATGGTAGATGCAGTGGAGTAATAATCAGGTGTAGGGCCAGTCAATCTGATATCAACACTATGACCCTAAAATTTTATCAAAATCATAAAACTAAATTAGTTAATCTTGCATTTAAAATTTGAAATTTAATAAATTAAATTCAATGAACATGCTAACATCTACCTAAGTATCAATGCCATAAGCCTCATTCAAAATGCCAGCTACCCTCACCATCTCCATAGTTGCAGACGTATCCTACATAGTAGCCTCTTGAGTGTTAGTGGGGTCATATGAAAAATTTTCCCCACAAGCCTGACACAAATGTGGTTGAAGCCCACCACTTGAAGACTCCCTTGGATGGCACTACAGTATAGGGCTAGCATGTTGGATGATACTCTAGGTCCAAAATCTGATGGCCTACAAAGTGTCTACCTCAACACTCTCCTTCACAATGGAAGGGATAATGATGTGCTCATGAGGTGGCCTAGTGAGATGTCATCTTTCTTTTCACTTAGGATCATAATGTGCATCGGTTCTATCTTGAGCCGACCCCCCACCTCTCCCCTGGAAGTCCTTCATATCAAAATAATTCAAGATTTAGTTCAAGATGAACCCATAGTATTGTTTCCTTAGGAAATATTGTGAGATTTCGGAATTGTTGATGGTGGGTAATCAAAAACCATGTGCCACCTATCCCCCCAAAAGGTCCTAATCTATTGGTGGTGGCACCAATGGATAGGAAACCTCTTTGCATTGAGGCTAAGATTTGAATTTGTGTGTGGGTCAGTGAATAATGAGCACAAATATAATTTTGTAATTTTTACATCTTTTACATCTTTATATGATAATTTATCCCAGTAACAATCCCTAGCCACCTACCTCCTATCTTGCCAACCAACTAATTGTTTGTAACTAATTGAATCTACATGTTTTAACATTTGTTTGAGTGAATTTTCAAGGGTTTTTATTTCCATGGTTGAACCATTTAGTTCATTCAACCTCGTGATTAACTCCTTAATTTGGTTTTTATTGTTTTCAATTTCACTCATTAAATTTTGTTGAGTGCCAAGAGGATGTTGAAGGATTGGTGGAGGAGATTGTTGTTGTGGTTGTTGAACTTGAGGATTTTATTGATGTTTTTGTTGCTCTACTTTTTGAGGATTTTTTTCTTTTTTTTTTTCTCTTCTTGTTGAGGATTTTGAGGAGGGTTTGCAAGTTCATTAAAATCTCCTATAAATTCAACAAATAAATATCAAAAACAACCTAAAACTAACATTTTTCACAACAAAAATTAAACAATCATTACCTCTTAGACCTCCTCATCAACATGGCAATATCCTAGTGACAAAACATCAATAATTTAATGAAAAACTTGCAAGATGACTCCTCCCATAATGCAAGCACGCAAATGAAGGGATTTTGGCTGCGGGCATAAAAAAAAGTCACAATGGAAATGAATTTGATTTTTTTTTTTTAATGGCTCATAACACAAACACATTATAATGTGCTCACTTATGAGCTACCATTTTTTATAAAAAAAGAAAATCCACAAATTGGCCCCCCATGTTTTTGCACCCGCCCTTGACTAATTTATATATCTAAGTGTGTTATTTCCTTCAGGAGCTCAGCTATAATTTGTGTGCTATATATTTATGTGATCGATCTATACTTGTGTATGCAATAAAATTTGCTTCTATTTAATGATGTTATTGTGTCTTTTAAAGGTTTATTTAATAAAGTGTACTTGAAACAAGTTTTAAATCCTTAAAAAAATCTAAATTTCCAGGGTTTTTCATTTTGTCAATTCTACACTGAGTCTAGGCACTGAGTCTTGATTCGAGTCACCCCAATCGACTCCAAGCAAATTTTAAGTCTCATAAATATGGTATTGGCCTTGTGTTTGCATATGTTTTTTGTGTTTGTATTATGTTTGCAATATTTTTGTATTGTGTTATGTATTGTGGTATTTTGTGTGGTGTTCTTAGCATGTATATTTTGTATTGTCTTGATGCATTACATACATGAATGTTCCCTTATCTTTACAATGTATTGCTATAGGATCTTGAGTCCTAGGGGATTTTACACACCCCCTAGATTCATTGTCATCCTATCCCTTCAACATTTGGACAATTGGCCTCTAGTTTCAATGTAAGTTCATACTCTCACTAAAGTGGGGGATAAATGTAGCATTGAATAAATTGTCACCCTCCATCATTTCACACTATTTTTTTCTCCCTCCTAAGTAATTGGACCCAATTTTACATATAATGTCCTTAATTATGCATTTTGTCACCCATTTGGATATTTACCAAGAAAACCCATTTATAAAATCAAAGAAAAAATTAATATTTTGCTTGAAATACTTTAAACCCTGCAAGAGAGGGCCAAGACTAAGTCATCCTAACCTACTTGGTCTCCCTATTTTACCTCAAAACTTTAATATGTTGGAGTTGGGATTTATTGTTTGAATTTAAAATGTCAAATGTTAGTTATTAGGGTCTAATTTTTGGGAAATTAAATTAAATTCCTATAAATACCTAGTCATTTCACCATTTGAAAACTAATTGGAAAATTTTAGAAAAGGAAGAAGAAAGAGATCATTACATTCCACCAAAATACATTTGAATTTTTAGGTCTTCAAGCATATTTTCATATTTTATCAAGTTTCATTCAATGATTAGAGTTTTATGCCAATAGAAGGACATGATGGAATCCAAATTTGGGAAGTGTTCTTGGCCATTTTCTACAACCTAATGACTTGTTTTCAAAGTTTTCTCATCTTTAAGCTTCATTCTACTTGTTTCCAAAGGTGAGGTATCATTATGTTTTAGATTTACTAAAGGTAATTGACTTTCTCTTAGGTAGATCTTATCATTTTCATTTATGAATCCTTCTCTAATGCACTTGAGGAGGGTTTTATCTATTTTAGCTCATTACAAACTTAGATGTAGGATAAGAGCACATAAACTTTTATCAATCTATTTTTTGGCTATTTGTGGAGGTAGCAATACCAAAGCATGGGCTTGACTAAGGAAGACTCCTACATAGCCACGCCCCACCATTTCCTTTCTCAATTTATTGTAAGTTTGGATCCAAAGATGGAAAGTAGAAAAGAAGGAAATGGAAGGTGGGCAAAGGGTTAAAGGACTAAATTTTTACATAAAAGAAATCAAGTAGGACATAGTCTCCCTAAGTGACTTAGTCCTACCAAATAAAATTCAAATTTGTATGATACATGCACAAATAATTTTCTTTCTCAGATCTGCTATCAAAATTTGTTGTTATTGTTTCTTAGTTGTTGAAAAGTTGCATTTACAGATTAGGTCAAATAGTTTAATTCGGTCAATTAAATAAATTCAATTCCAATTAATTTCCAAGGGACAAAAGGATCAGATCAAAGGCTAATTGACTCACCTTCACAGTTGAAAGTCAATATAATCCCCTTGCTGATTTGTATCCCAACGTTCTTTCAAAAAGGACTGATGTTAGTGATCTATGCCTTAGACATAGGATCTATTTTTCAATTAAAAAATCATCCATTCTTTGTGATGAAAATTTTTACTTGATCATGATGTTATTGATGTCTTGAGAATAGATGAGCATTCTTCACTATCCATCCTTATTCGGTGCTAGTACTATACATATTGCACAAAGGACTGGAGATAGCTGTAATCAATAATTTCTTTGACAGCTCCTAAACCTATTTGTTTATTTCATCATTCTCTAAAAGATTCATCTAATTGACTATCTCATTTCAAAAAACTAGCTCTTGGTACCGATTCCATCTAGTGGCTTATATTTTTCACTAGTGGCAATCCTTCTTGTACATTATCTACACAATGTCAAGAAACTCCTCCAATAGATCTTTTTATTTTTGGTATATCTCCATCTTCTTATTTTTTATCTCTTTCAATCAATGTATAACACATGTTATTGTGTCACATACCATCCAAAAATTTCTTTCCATCAACCAAATAAATTCTTGTATTACTACATACCTTTTCTTCCTCCTCCTTTAAGGTCTTGAACTGGAGAACTCCATCCTACATCAATGAATAATTGTTAGCATGACCATCATGTACTCTAAACTGATAAAACTACCATGAGTTTCCTAAAAATATATTAGAAGTATCCATTGGAATGATGTCACACGTCACCTCATCATGGTAATTTCCATTCTTGAGCTTTAGTAATAATTGCTAATTGATCAAAGCTATATGGTCCTTCTACAACCATGGAATCACAAATGGATGTGTATGTTTCCTCTTCTCCACCTACAATTTGTTTACCATTTCCTCTGTCGTAAGATCATTAGTGCTACAACTATCAATGATAATATTATAACATTTTCCTTATTTTTTGCATCTAGTATGGAATAAAAATTTCCTTTGAACTAACTATTTCTCCTCATTCAAAAAGTCTTTTCTTGTGATAAGATCTTATCATCTTCTTTCATCTTTAGAATGCTCAAGTTTTACATATTCATCTACATGTGCAACTCAAGCAAATTACCTTAATGTATTATATTTGTCCTTCATTGAATTTATGGAAACTTGTATGCTCAATATCCTTCTCCACATTGGAAATACGTTCCATGGAAGCCTCCTTTTTCATTTCCTCATCCAAATCTTCCTCTTCCTCTTTTTTCACCATTATTTGGTCATTCAAGGATGGTAGGAATTGTCTCCTTTCTAGTTTTTATGGGTTCCAACTTCTTCATTCTTATTTTGATCTTCATTTCAATCTCCATAGGATCTTCAAGCAGTATTTCCACCACAAACTCTTCCTCTTTTCCTACTTTCAAATCATTTGATCAACTTCTCTTCTACCTTCATGAAAAACTAGTAGGAATCTTATGTAGTAGTCATTGGGAAAAAAATTAGCCCCTCTTAGAAATTTGGTCTCAACCCATTGATGTAACAAGCTACCTTCTTCTTGTTGGCCTCAGAATGGCCTATTCTAATTATGACCTTGTAAAAATCCTCCATGTGTTCTTTAAGATACTTAAACCTTTTCTTCACTCTTTATATCTTCTTCAACAACTCTAAATTCATAATCAAATAGAATAAATTGCTTCTTCATATTATCCACAATTCAATCCCACTTTGTAATCTTTTATTTTCCTCTTCAATTTTTGTATAGTTGTACCTCCTTCCACCACCAAATTTTGGTGTGACCTTTTAGTTTTGTCTTAGCAATCTTGACCCACTTAGAATTTTCCACATCTTCACACTCAAAGTACTCCTCCATATCATTGATCCAATCAATCAAGTTTTTGAAATTGATATTTCTAAAATAGGTAGAAACTTCTATTTTGGTTCTTTTTCCAATCTTCTAAATAGCCTTTAACAATATGATACTATACATGGATCTATATATACTTGTTTATGTTGTTTTGACTATATTTCTTGTTCAACTTTATCTTCACTTTCTTCTAGATTCTTCTAAGATCTAATCCTATCTTCAAATTCTCTTAGAGTACATTATTCTATCTTTAGAGGGCTCTAAAACCCTCTTCTATAACAAGATCATTTATCCCACCATAATTTCTTCATGATTTTTTTTATCAAATTCACCTCAAACCCACAATCACATGTCTTGGTGCAATGCTCACATTTGATGGTATATTTATGAACTCAATAAATCCTCCTTTGATACCACTTGATGAAGGGTTAATTCACACAAAACACAACAAAACAATGTACACATGAAAATATGAATTATTTATTTAAAATATTACTATTTACATAACAAAAATATGAAATAAAATAGAGGAGAAAATACTCAACATATTGCAATTACAACTTCATTCCCAAGTTTTCAAGATCCATTTTCCACTCTTTAGCTTCAAATTTGATTTTAATTCATGTCTTCCCTCCTTTTTTATTACTTATCACCATCCCATCATCACTGCACTACTTTGAAATGCTGAAAAATATGTTATAAATAGCCTTGGACACCTCCAAGAAAATTTTGAAATTTGTAACTCTAAACCCAAAAAAATAGCTCAACTATTTGGAGTCATAACTTTTGATCCAAGAACTTGATTGAGTCCATTTTTCATTAAATTGAAGTACTTAGACTACTCTACCATGCTCGGGGCTAGAAAAAGTCACTTAAAGCCTCAAAACTTAGTTTTTATAATGTTTCTAAGATTTTCAATAACATAAATAACTAACATCTTCAATTTCTTAAATAATCTTGGCTTGAAACTTACCTACAATATGCAATTTACCAATATCAAGCTTTAGGGAAAATTAAATAAGTCCGTACGTGCTCATATGCAAACTTATTAAAAATATATTAAACCATGATATTTTTAACCCTTTTTGAAATTTTTATAGTTTTAAACTATTCTTTAGGTCTTTAAAGCAAATATGCTTCACAAGTATTCACCCAAAGAAAAGAAAACAAAAGAAAAAAAGGAAAAAAAAAAGGGTGATGCAAGATTTCTCTTGCACCTTTAAAGACCATATAAAGTAATGGACCACTTTTAAATTTTCCTATCTTGGGCACTCCATTAAAAGTAATGGAATAGATGCATACAAAGTTTAAATGCATCTATTCCAACATTATCCTCTAGCTACAAAATTAAAAACTTCATATCTTTGACAAATCAGCTCCATTTTGCTTGAAATTTGGATAGCAAGAGGATTGAGTCCTTCTGAGAAAAACCCAGAATTATTTTAAATTCTAGCACTCTAAAAATTTGAAAATTTTCAAGTTCAAAATCCATCCTTCTAGCACCAATATTTGAACCAAGATCCCTCTAAAACCTACAAAACACAAGAGATAAACACATTATAAGATTGAAATTATGCAAGTTAGAATCTAAGTTCCCCATGAAATCCATCTGCAACACTTAAAATAGGAAAGAAGAATGAAGAACACAATGAAATAGATTAAATCCTATTAAAACAAGAAAAATCTTGATCCCATGGGGGAATTGGTGCCAATTTGATATGAAAATTGGCCCTTTCCCAACTCCTATGATGCAGTGCTGAAGATTGATGAAGAGTGATCCACTTTTTTGAAGATTCAAGTATGCTCCATGATAAAAAAACCTGCATAACCTAGATATAAACTCAATGATATGGATGAATATTTCTAAATATTTGAGTATAGTAAATCTTCTCAAGTTGTGGATGATAGAATGAGGAGATGAGCTCTCTATTTATAGAAAGAAAGAGTTGAAGATTGAAAGATTAGATGAATGTAGGACTAAGAATAAGCCAATGACAAAGTGCCATTTGTCAACTTTTGAGTGGATGGAGGATGTGCAATTTTTGATGATTGTGCCAATAAATGCATATATTTGAATTTTGAAATTGTTGAAATGACATGCAAGAGGGAAGAAAGAATGCATTGAATGCCACTTGGCTCAAGCCAAAGGAAATGTAAGACGGAGTTAATGCCTTGTTGGATGTACAAGTCAACTTAGATTTTGAATTTAAACTTGGAGAATATTCCTTAAAAGATGCCTTGTTGAGGAAAATAGAGATTTAATAAATCAATTAAATGTATTTTCATGTGTAAGTGGGAAAAGCTAGAGGATGGGACATGATGTGAGATTAAATTAATCAAAGTTAATTAATTTAATGAAGGGAGGTTAAATGATGTGATTTATTTGACTTAGATTTATGGATTTATTTAAATTAAATAATGAGAAGAATGTGATAAGAGACCAACTAAATAAAGATTTTTGATTTATTTAATTGAAAGAGATGATGTTAGATTAAATTAAATAATGTTTTAATTTATTTAATTTAATAGACAGACTTTAGAGATTTAATTAAATAAAATTGACTATTTAATTAAATGGGGATAATTAGATCAGATTGATTGATTTAATTAACAAAAAAGAGACTTAATTAGATAAAATGATTTATTTAATTAAGGGAAGGAAATTGATGAATTTAATTAATCAAATAAGGAAATTTGATTAAATGGTTAGACCAAGGGATAGTTTAGGATGAAATGGTATTAGTAATTAGAATCAAATGTGCAATGTCAATCAGTATATTTTCCATGTCTACAGTAGGGTAGTTTAAAAAATTGTTCCAACAATTTTTGTTTAAGCACAGTAAAAAGATCCTTCTCCTCTAAACTTCATTTTTTAGAATAAGAAAATTCATAAGACCATAGGAAAAATCCTCTTCCAGCCTTTAAGCTTTAAAAATGGAATCCCACATCATTTTTTCCATAGGAGATTTCCACTTACTGTCTTCCTTCCCCACCTTGTAAAAGGATGTAATAAAATATTCAATAGTAGCAAGAGTATGTTCCTTTTTCCTCCAAATGAAATGGTGTTTCTTTTTGTTTGAGCAACTCATAGTAGTATGCCCCCTTTACAACAACAATTATAAATAACAGAAGAGTCTTCGAATTCAATTTCCTACACCCAATTACTATATTTGGAAGATAAGGTGATCTAAGTATAGAACACCTTGTTTGTCTTCACAAACACACAAAATCTAGCAAACAACAAATGCTTTTTGAATTTTGTGATTGGATTAGTAGCACAATATTTCCCAAAAGTATTAGCATTAAACATAAAAAATATTTTCATTCTAGAAGTCTAAAGGAAGCCCCAACAATCTAACAAAAACACAAAACTCAAAGCTAATATCATATATTGGATTGAAGCTTGGAGACCAATTTTCAAAACAAAGTCCATTCTTCCCTAAAAACCAAGGACCTTCAAGAAGGGTCCTTGAAAATTTTTCCAAATTGGAAAAGAAAAATATGGAAAAATTATTCACCATAGTGGCTACCTAAACCTAGCCTTTTAGTTTCCAACTCTGAAGCACTCATCTTCTAACAATATCAATTTTGAGATGATTAAGTGTGAAATATCTCAACAAGTGAATTCTCAAGCCAAGCAAATGACTTAGTAGTAAGAGAATCCAGGATATCAATTTGAATTTTCCCCTCCACATCAACCTTAGTAGAAATCCTAGGGGATTCATTCTCTCCAAAACACCTAATAATTGCACATCACATGCATAACCTATCTACAAGCTTGAAGCATCAACATCCTAAAACACACAAGCCTCATTTTCACAAAGTTCCTAAAAATAGCAGGAACAACAAAAGAAGAAACAAACCCCATACCATTACCCACATTAACAAACATAGCACCAACCACTAATTTTTTAACCTTTGAAGCTTCTTGAGAAAAAAATTACAAGCACCATTTGGTCATCATTATTATTGACCAACGAAACAATGTTTGGGGGGAGAAGAAATCCTTTTCACATTCCCCAAACTAGATATCCATCAAGAGTAGTAGTATCTTCCTTCCTAACAACCTCACACCCATGCACCTTCAAATGAGCCTCTAATAGTGTGTGGAGGAGAAATTCATCCTCCTCTTTGACCCAATGAATCATCTAATCATCTACCACATGATGCAAAGCATGAAAACCACCCTCTTTTATGAGAGAGAAAGAAGGAAAAGAAGAAAATAGATGTTTTAGAGCAAAATAAGAAAAATAAGAAGATAAATCCAGAAAGACCTCATAGTACAATGAAGTTGGATGCATTATTTAAAGTTATTTTGCATCATGAAATGTTGGGAGAAACAATGAGACTATACCAAAATGTAGATGAGGTAGACATAGCCATCATAATTGAAGCAATAATCAAATACATTGTCATTATAGAAGAAGATATGGAAAACATAAAGAAGGTTCCAAATGATGTGTGGAGCATTTTGATAGAGAGGAGAAAAGAGGAAATAGAGAAAGAGGATAAATTTATATCATATGCCTTGGAGAAAATTGGCTTCTCCCTATATGATGCTGACAAGGCCACATTGTCGCAAGTTTGTAACAAAGAATTTAGAAATAAATAGAGGGTTGCAATTATTATGGGAAGAGAATAGGAAGAACTTGAGAAGATGCAAAGGAAAATAAAATAAAATATCATTAACATTGTTCATAAGTACGGTATGATTCCCATTGTTATTGATGTAAAGGAAAATATTGGTAATATTGTACTCTAGATATAGAAGAACTAGTAAAAGAAAATTTTGAGGATGAGAAGATTGCAAAAGGAGAAATTGGTACTAGAGAGGAAACTCCAAAGGATG
>VDFB02091542.1:0-14710 GCA_007258455.2 Sequoia sempervirens | reverse complement strand
GGTCCTAAAACCACTACTCCACTTCCTAAAACCAAATATTACTCACAAGGCCAAGGTAGTCATCAAGTGTGTGAAATTTGTTCATTAAAAAATGAATGGAGGGTTTAATATCAACTCCATGAGAGTAGGTTTTCTATCCTACATTTCAAGCTCAACTTAAACCTAAGAGGATATTCCCAAGGGAATAACTTACTAGGTATTAAATTCAAACAAAATGCACTAAATCATAGGTCAATGATAGCTAAACCCAACATGCTAACTTGACACCAAAGAATGTCACTAAGCCAAGAATAGCTAGCTATCTCAAAACCCCTATATAGATGGTGATAATTTACAATCATAACCCATAGAAAATGAATCATTTTGAAGCTTACTAAAGATAAATCCCTAGTAGTGATGCAAGGTTATGATGCAAAGGACTACTCTTAATTCTGTATTTGTTGTTAACATTTTTATTTTTGATAATAGGTCAGAATATCCCAAGACTAGTGCCTATTTATAGGTATTAGAGCCACATTGACAAGGAAGAAATAAATGAAAGAAAATTTTGAAAGATTGATCTAAGCATAAGAATGCATCAAAGAAAATATTTTAGACACAATATAATTATTTATCCAACATCAAATTGCACAAGATCATATATAAATTATAAAAGATTATCATAATGTTTGTAATAGTTTCAAAATGCTACCACATTCTCTAACAAAATGTACAATCACAACATTAAATATGTTGAAGGGAATTTCTAAAATACCATGAACATGTACATATGATTCTAGAGACATTATCTTTGCAATGTAAATTTTTCCATAGTACCTTTGGATATTCAACTACAATCATTGCAATCATGTAAGTAAATCTTAATGGTTGAAAGCCTATAAATCTCTAACACTTATTCTACCTTAGGAAAAATAATTGACCTCCATAAATGAGTCTTAAAAAAAAACATATACCTCTAGATTAAAACCATAATCCATAACACTATAGTGCATGCAAACAAACTTTTAAAAATGAATCTTGTCCAAAATGGGTGTTCCAAATTGAAAGAGGACAATCATGTTTATTCTTGGTAGTTGGTAAAAAGGAAACCATTAATGTGATTTGGTGGATTAAGTGGAGAAGAATCATCTCATTAAGACATTTACAACCTTAGAAAGCTCACCTCATGCTTTATCAAACCTTGATGAAGCATTAAAATTCTTAGACCCTCCCTCGATAGAGGAACAAGGAAGTCGTTAGCCTATTGTTAAATCACATACCAATCAGATCGAGTCACTACCACATTCAAATCCAAAACCCCAACAAGGAATTCAACCATTAGACATGTGATTCAAACATCCATCATAACATCTTCCTTTTGGATGAGATCAAGATATATCTTGAAAACCCTATAATAGGAACAAAGAAGCCAATGGAGATTGAGTTGTCAAGGAAAACCAAGAATGAATGCCAAGAAGGGATAAGGGAAAAGAGAAATTTCAAATTTCAAATCCCAAATGACTTAGAAGGATTTTGTAATGAGTAGAGGGAATTAATTGGGGATAGGGAGTCAGGAAGGATTGATATCATAATAAAATGGTATCAGGGGAAGAATATTGTCAAATATCTGATGGGATATGGAATTAGGTATTTTACAAAGACCTTGGTAATGTTTCAAGGATTAGGAAGATAGAAGGAAGCATGCCAAAAAAGGATGATGGTAAAGAAGAAGTCGATTACCCCAAAGCACAAAAGGAGGAACACTTAGGAAATTTTCCCAGTAGACTTTGGGCATCAAGGAGGTATCAAAATAGTAGTTGAAATAAGTACAAGAGCAATGGAGTCATCAAAAACCTAAAAGTATAAAAGACTTAACACTTAGACCCTTTTAAGTTCAAAATTTGAGGATTGGGAAGACCTTAGGAAGGGGAATCAATTTGATATGCAATGAAGGAAAAACTTGAAGACCCAAAACACCAACAAACTCTATACTTATCCAATTTTATAAAGGTATGATCGAGAGTTAGGACCATTAGAGAAAGTATAGTGATAGAAGGAACAAAAAAACCTCGATGACATGATAACATCAACACTTAGATAATTTTGGATTTTGTAGCCTAGGTTTTTACTAAGGCATGAACATGGGGAAGATACAACATCCAAAGGAAAGAAATAATAAGATGGGCCATTCAAACTTTCTCAAATCAGTTATCAACAATGGGTGATACTACTAAGACACAAAAGGGGAAGGGAATTAAGCAAAATTTGACATGAAAATTTTGAGTCCTAACAAGGAACATGAAGAACAATACCACTAAAGAGAACAATCCTGAGCATACCCCCTTGAATTATGAATTAAACAACCATTTTGATGACCCCTAACTGAGAGGATCATTCAATCGACTCTCCACAAGCCATTGTTAAAAAAGATGATAATTAGACCATATTTAGAGTGCCACATAGATGGAGGCCATTAGAACCAACATGGAGGAAATGGAGAAAAAATTAAACAAAATGATTAAGAAAAACATGAATATAATTTATAGAGTGACCATAATTCTTTTTATGCTACAAGATATGGAATTGAAGAAGGATATGTCTACTACTAACATGGAGCTATATACTCAAATCCATAAGTTAATTATTGAGGAGTGAAGGAATTAATCCCCCTATCTATCTTGTGGTCTTTTTCTATGTCTTGTGTTCTTGTTTGTGTATATGGAATGTGTGGGCCTATTTTGTACTATGTTGTAAGGTAGTTTTTGTAAGGGTTGAGACCCTAATTTCTCTTCTTCTTTTTTAATAAAAAACATAATAAATAAAGTATTAAAAAAAAAAATCAAATAGTTGCATGATGTACTAGTCAAGTAGTTGTGAGTAGAAGGTATTGATTATTAAGGTTAGATATTTAACAAATATAGAATTAGAAGATTACGTACTTTTACATATGATATTAGGAGTGACATAATGATGATATGTGACATATATTATTTTGATTGGCTATTATATGGAAACAAGGTAAACCAATAATTAATTTAGAATTATAATAAAATGATTTAACTCTAAATTGAAATATTGTTGAATTTAATTAAGTATATAATAAGATAAATTGATTAATTTGAAACATAAATGTGTGAAATAATTGAGATTTTTTAGAGTTCATGCATGAATTAATGTGATATTATATTTGATCTAAGATATTATGATAGAGACTTAAATACTATAAAGTGATCTTGGATTAGAGACCATAGGATTGTGACAAAAGAATCTTGTTCTTTCTATATGCTAGGACATGATTGTGCTTATGATCTAGTCTAGAAAGCACGATTTCATCTTATGTGATAAAATGTGTTCATTATACAATTTTAGCTAAAAAACCTATTCACCACTAATTGTAAATGTATTTGAGAACATGTGGCTCAAAAGATCATTTTTGGGGCCTAATATGTATAGGGGGAAGGGTGTTCAATTTTTGTAATGCTAGTTAGGACTATATGTTGATTTAATGAAGTTGAAGTATATGAAAGTTGAGAATAGAAATTAATTTATTAATTTTTGTGTCTAATGTAAACTAAAAAGGGGCTATGAATTGAAACATGTGATAACTCCATGAATGTAAGATGCTATGATTTTATTCTTTTAAGAGTTGGTATGGAATGCTCTATACCATGCAAAATTTGGCTATGGCTCATAACCACCCGAGGTCTAGGAAATTTAATGAAAGAATGAGAGATATCCAACATGAGAATAATCTTATTCTATCAAAGGATTCAAATGCACAATATGTGTACATGAATATTATTAATTTATATTATAATGAGACATAAGACCACATAAGATTATAACACCCATCTTAATATTGACTTGAGATATAAATTAAAATGTTTTAATAATTAGCTAAGTAAACTAGTGTGAATAAGACCTATTAGGGAAATTGGTTAGGTAATATACCTTGTTCACACCAACACCACCCTTAAGTGCAACTTAGAGAGAATGAGAAAATATGAAAATATGTAATGATGCAAGGATGGGTCCTAGTTATGATGCCATGTTAAGTACCCATGTACAAATAAATCTCTCACACATGAAGAAAATGATAAAATGTGTATGGAAAAAAACCCTCTCCAAGAGATAAAAAACATAAGATGCTCACCAAAAGTATGAGAAAGATAAAATCCCATGTGAGGAAAAACTCCCCCCATACAAGAAATAAGAGAGACCATTCAAAACCCTCCTCAATGTATAATATCCTACAATGATGGTAGATTCTTGATAGTGAATTTTGAAGATGATCCAAAACTATTGCATAACTTTCCTCTCCTTAAGAATAAATAGAACCAAGAATCTATGCATGAAATATTCCCATTCTTGAAAGGAATATGAGGGAATACAACACAAGATATATTAAGTCTTTGAAATCTACTCAAGTGTTTCCATATTGATTCCAAAAGGTGCCACAATCAAATCAACAGTTCCAAGCCTCATTGACGAAGGCAATAATCCAAAATATTATGGAAATGGATATGAATATAGTCCAAAGATAAATATGAATACTCCTATAAATGCTACTCAAGGATATCCCACCCAATGAAAAACTATGTCAATTGATTATGGGAGAAATAATAAGAGGGTAATCTAATGGTGCTCTCATGACATGTGAAGAAGATGATGCAACTCTATAAGAGCTAAAATCAAAGATGAGGTTAAAATTATCAATAGTTTCCTCCAAGTCTACAAGATAGGACTCAAAAAATAAACTTGTAATGTATATCAAATACTCATAAAATTTATTTGTATTTGGAAGATGATAAATGCCATGTTGCATTAACATTGGAAGCTATGGATGTATCAACATTTATCTCGTCAAAAGTAAGACAAGATGGCTCAAGAGAGGAAATATCAACATGTCTCTAGAATCTTAATTGATAAAAAAATGCCAATATTCAAATGTCCATACATCACATCTCAAAAATGTTTACACTAGATGTTTGAGTGTGAACATCAAATAAAGGAACAATAGAGAATAATGTGAGAAGTTGTACACTTGAGATTGATGGTGTACTTCTCCAAATTTATTAATATCTCTTCTATATAAATCTTGAATAATCAAATAATATAGTGTGAATTCAACATTTTTCCTTGTCTCATCAAGTGTGATCTAATAGATAGAAATGGTATTGCTTAACAATAATAGAACACAAATAACATCATTAAAGGATCATTAATCCATGTCAATAGAACCTTCCAAAAAACACACATATGTGTGTTTTTAGCCACCACGATGTTTGGTGATGAACAAGACTCAAATGAAGAGTACTCTATGATGAAGCCATATGATATGAAGCTCAAAATCAAGTATCCATATATAATTAAAGGATCCTTAATACATGTCAATATAACCTTCCAAAAAAAATGCATATGTGCTATTATCAATCAAGATGGATGGTGATGAACAAGATTCAAATCAAGAGAACATACTCTATGATGAAGCCATATGATGTGAAGCTCAAAATCAAGTATCCATTTATCTAGCTCAAATTCTACAACTACAACAAGTGCTTGTCCACTTTTTCTCTAGATTTCAATAAGAATAAGAAGATGAATCCCTTGAAATAGTTGAAAACTAATTAATTTTATTCTTCTTTATAATATGCTTCAACTCATCAA
Organism: Sequoia sempervirens; assembly: GCA_007258455.2. Classification (NCBI taxonomy): domain Eukaryota; kingdom Viridiplantae; phylum Streptophyta; class Pinopsida; order Cupressales; family Cupressaceae; genus Sequoia; species Sequoia sempervirens. The sequence continues at coordinate 9,064 of VDFB02091542.1, read as the reverse complement.
TTTATTTTAATTAACATTGTGTTCACCATGCCCTTATTTCTCACAATATACACATTTGGGATTCTCCTTCCTACATCATTCCCCTTGGAAGATGAATTTTATATTATTTTATGGAAGTAGATGAAGATTGTGTGTTATTCTTAGGCTTCTTATTTTTCTTTTCTTTACCATTAGAAGTATTCTCATCCTTTGTAACCAAGGATTGTGATTTCACTATAACAAATCCCTGTGATTAGCTCCCTTTTTTGCTTCCACCCATTGTTTTAATGTATTTTTCTCCAATTTTTTGAAAAATTTGGCACTATTTATCAGGATGGCGTTATTTTTGGCATTTTTTGCACCGATAAAAAAAGTAGGTGCTAATTAGCACCCAGTTTAGTGTCAGATTTAGCGTTGGGTTTAGCGTCGGGTTTAGCACTGAGTTTAGTGCCAAGTTTAATGTCGAGTATAGTGTCAGATTTAGTGCCGAGTTTAGCACCGGGTTTAGCATCGAGTTTAGTACCAAATTTAGCACCACATAGGTGCTAAATTAGGCACTAATTAGTGCCTAATTTAGCATCGGGTTTAGCACCCGAATTAGCACCAGGTTTAGCATTTGGTTTAGTGCCATATTTAGCACTAGATTTAGCGCCTAATTTAGTGCCTAATTATTTTTATCTAGCAAGGATCAAGTATTAAGAGATTAGGGGCATTAGAAAAAAAATCCTTCAATTGCTTGCCTACATTTCACTTGCATCAAAAGATCCCTCAACCCTCAACCCTCAACCCTAATCCTACATTTCACTTGCATCAAAAGATCCCTCAAACCTCAACCCTCAATCCTAATCCTTCAACCCTCAACCCTCAACCTTAAACCCTAAATCCTCAACCCCTATACCCTCTACCCTATACATTGGACCCTCAACCCTAATCCTTCAACTATATACCCTCAAATCTATACCCTAAATGCTCTACCCTCAACCATTTACCATCAACCCTAAATTACCCTTAAACCTTCTACCCTCTACCCTTAACCCTAATCCCTCAACCCTAGTATACCCTCAACCCAATACCCTAAACCATAAATGCTATAGGTCCTCAACTCTATACCCTCAATTCTCAACCCTTTACCCTATATATTGGATCCTCAACCCTCATATATCTTTTCCCCTCCCTCCTATTCTCTCCTTGTCTTTGTCTCACTTCTCTCTCCATCCCTTGCTCCATCCATCGACCCTCCCTCTCAACCCTAATCCCTCAACCCTAAACCATCAATCATTAAACCCTTAAACACTCAACCCTAAACCCTAAACCCTTAATGTCCCTCAACCCTTAAACCCTCAACCCTCAACCCTTAAACCCTTAAACCCAAGTAAAATCTCTACCCTAATCCCTCAACCCTCAGCCCTTAATCCCACAACCCTTAAACCCTCAACCCTCAACCCTCTACCCTCAATGATCAACCCTTAAACCCTAATCCCTCAACCCCTATACCCTCTACCCTATACATTAGACCCTCAACCCTAAACCCTTGGTGTGACTGTAAGGGCATAAAAATTCAACTATATCCCTTTTGTACATTTGATGGCACAATACACCTCATTTCTACATTCAATCATCTACAAATTTGCCCATGTTTAAGATTTTTGAGTAAAAGATAAAAAAATGTTTTAAAAGGATAATATGAAGATAATAGTATGATCTTAAATTTGAGAATTAATAACATTTGAATTAAATTGCATTTTTATCTTCTTTTCAATTAAAAAATTGTAATATTTAATTTGTAAAGTATTATAAAATAAATAAATAACAATAAAATTTATATGTTGAATATTAATCATTATTTAGAATTTATTTTTCACAATAATAATATGAATGGTTTGGAAGAAATGCAAGAGGCAGTTCTATTTTAATTAAAAAAAATCTTAGGGTGCAAGGAATCTAATGTAATATCACAATCACAATCACACAATTTTTTTAAATTATAATAATTAAAATCATAATTTAATGATTAAATTATATATTTAATTCATATTCATTTTAGTTTTATTTAAATCATAGTAACGAGACTTGGACTTGGCTCAAACTCAACTAGGGTGACTCGACTCGAGACTCGAGACTTAGCTCCCAGACTCGACATAAACTTGACAAAATGAAAAAAACACTAGAAATTTAGAGATTTTTAAGGATTTTAAACTTGTTTCCAACACACTTTATTGAATAAACCTTAAAGACACAATAAAATAATTAAATAGAAGCAAATTTGATCACATACACAAGTATACATCGATCACATAAGTATAAAGTACACAAATTGTAGCTGAGTTGCTAAAGGAAATAACACACTTAGATATATAAACATAGTCAAATGTATACAAAACTCATGGAATATGAAATCCATGACATCGATTAATGTTCCAAACAAATATGATATATCAAAACAATAGCTACAATTCTATGGCTCAAAGGAGTCTACATCCTTCCTATGAAGGCATATAAGGTGGGTCCTAGATGATGTAGCAACTATAAACATAGTCTCTACTTGTGACTCCATGCCACCCTCACCAACATTAGTTGTGGATGTGTTTGCTAGTGCTTTAGCCTCCTCCTCTGCCATGGCTATAGCCTCAACCTCTCTATCTACCTAGTCAACCCAATCAAGGTCCTCGTCACTAACATAAGTATATATTGATCATATAAGTATAAAGTTATAAACACAAATTGTAGTTGAGCTGATCAAGGAAATAACACGCTTAGATATATAGTCAAAGACTCGAATGTATACAAAAATCATCGAATATGAAATCCATGACATCAAATGTTCCAAAAAAATATGAAATATCAAAAGATTCAAAACAATAACTAGAATTCTATGGCTCAAAGGAGCTTGCATCCTTCCTATGAATGTGTCTAAGATAGGTCCTTGATGAGGCAGTAGCCATAATCTCAAGTATTAGAGTGATTTCCCTAATGGGGTTGAGGGGAAGTTCCCTTTGTGGGGGTCTAGGTGCAATGCCTCTAGTGGGGTCAAGGGGTAGCACCCCTCATAGGGGTTTGGGGGTAGCGCCCCTTGCGGGGGTTGGGGGGAAATTCCCCAGTGGGGTCAAGGGGCAATGCCCCTTGCAGGGGTATGGGGGCAGTACCTCTCATGGGGGTTTGGGGGTAGCACCCCCAGTGGGGTCAAGGGGCAATTCCCCTTGCAGGGTCTGGGGACAACGCCCCTAGCGGGGTCAAGGGGCAATGCCCCTCGCAGGGTCCCAGGGCAACGCCCTAGGTGCGCTCCCTATCATGATATAGGGTGGGGTTGAGGGGTGGAGCCCCCATCACCAAGCCCAAATTAAGACCTCCAAAACCATACAAACCTTCATGGCGTACATCATTTTTCATTCGCAATAAGTAATAAAAAACAAGTTTTAACTTTAAATTTCATGTAATTTTTTGAACTTTTCAAACCTTGCCTATCGAGTCTTGTTGACGAGACTCGCCTGAACTCAACCAAGTATAATACCTATCTTGATTTTCTATAAAATTCATAAAGAAACTAAGGCATGAAATTATATAGTTTTTATTCAAAACCATAGGAAAACCAAAGGCATATAACAACCTAGGATCGATGAGCTAAAGTATTAGTCAAGGCACTTTAATTGTAAATCAATGTGATAAAAAGATAAGGGAGAGCTAGGGAAACATGAAACCCTAGCCACAAAACATCGAACTTCCACATTTCTCGCCTCATTTTGCACTTTTCTATTTCTAGAGAACTTGGCACACAACCACCATGGAAACTTAGGGTTCAAGCCTGAAAATAAAAAAATTTATGCACCGCTATGTCGATTTGGTGTCAATTTCCTTTAGGAAATTAATGGTAAGTTGTTTCTTCTTTGTTCTGAGTCATTTCAACTCCATTTTTGAAGGATTTAGAGCCTCTAGGCCGTGACCATGAGTGAATTTCTGATGCATTTTCTATGTTTGTTTCCTCTATTGATATCTCATTACCTCGGGCTGCCATGGACGTGCTTGGCTTGAGTTTTTAAGGCCACAGGAATGCAGGTTTTGATGGTTCCTCTCTTCACACAAAAACTGGGTGAGTTTCTATGCGTTTATCCTATGTATTCTCTTCTTAAATGAGCTCAATTTGAGCATGATTTGAAAGGAAAAGTTTGTCCTTTGTGTGGAAACAAAAGAAAAAGTGTGCTCCTCTACCTAGGTCGTGGCCATACCATTTTATTTCCTCACTTTCTATAGAAGATAACCTAGTTTCAGGCTTGAACAATGATAGAAAATTATAATACTTATGGAATGGAGAATTTTCCTACATTTTGTTTACTATTTTTGGGGTTTTGAAAACCTTTCATGGCTGCAATCATTCACAATACCTTCGTCATCTTTGGGTTGGTCTTCTTCCACTTGTATTACTAGAGCTATGTGTTCAATATCACCTCATAACATTGTATCACCTTGATTTTCATTATTTAGATAATATTGAGACTCCTTTAAAAAAATTGTACAAGCTTGATATGACTAATCATGGTGATTTATTGGAATAGTACAATCAAGAGTTTGATCATTTACCTTCAGAAAATTAGATTGTAACTCTTTCATATCAATTGGAATAACTTCCTTCTTCACTATCCATTATTTTTCGTTACTTGTTGGGTTGATATTTTCTTGTTTTTCCATCAAATTAGATTGATCTAGCTATTGTTGACCCCTTATTTCAAGCTCAAAATCAATAGTAGACTGAAACAAAAAAAATCCACTTTTGTGTTAGCAAAATGAAACCTAAAAGTCAACATGTGGAAAGAGTCTTCTTGTTGTCTGCATTCTCAATCTAAATAATTAATCATAAATGAAACTTAAATAATTAGAAGGGTAAAATGAACCATGAAAAACACATCCAACCAATAAAACAAACTCATACAGTAGCAACAAATGATCTTCTATTTGTATTGATTCAGAAAAATTGGCATTGTTTCAACAATTTTTTTTTCTTTTTAGTCCTTTCTTATCTTTTACAAGAGAAAGTGATTGCATTTATATAGAGAGGCAAGCACATTGAGTTAACAATAAAGGGAGAGGATTAATCCATCACCAAAGGCTTGAATTTAACAATATTTAATGTTTTTGGTTGGGTTGTTACAAACACAATTTTGCTTTTGTATTTTAGGAAAAATACAAAATTACAACTCTGAATCTTATACAATTAAGATGAAATAGCACTTTCTTTATAAGTCTTATAAGAAAAATCATCTTTTCACTAAGTTGACAAGTCAAAAGGAACATGTGGCATGTTCATGGAGGAGAGCAATACATTTCTAAACTAGTTTGCTAGGAACATATGTGAGCAAGGATTGAAACTAGACATATCTTCTATGTTAAACAACAATCTATTCTTTGTTCTTTTTTGCATTGTATTGTTGAATTCAAGGATCACAAAAGAATTCAAAACATCTGATGATATTTTGTTCCTACTCTTGACTGTTTAACAAGTCAAAGTATGGAATATATCAAAATATTCTTGAATAGATTGGTCATTACCTCAATGAAGCCAAGAATGCTTGATATATTGGTCCATCATATGTTTCAACAAGATAATAGGTTTCTTTTGAGGCTTCGACAAAACCATTATTGGTCTATATAAGTGAAAGGTAAACCTCATGGGTAGCACAATATTTATTCTGTCATTTCTTTATAGAAAAGGAAACTCCTTTAAATTGCAAAGGTGATATTTCTTATGAAAACCTTAATGACCACCTTTTATGAGAAAATGAGGTTTTAGATAGTTATCTAGAGTATCAACATCTTTTTTACCTTAAAGAATAGGGATATCTACATTTACTTGTACCATGTATGGTGTTTGGTCTCCAAAATATATATGCATTGGTAAGTCAATAGGAATGAATGGGATTGAACATGCTTTAGAAGTTGACTGAAGTGATCAATTATCTTGACAATTTCTTGTGTGTAATGTTTCTCCAAATCACCACTTTGTTGTTGTAAAGCACTTGATTTCATCATCTGAAACATCTTTGAAGTCAACATCTCTGATATGGATTTTTTTTCAATTTGTTGAGATCATGAAGGAACATAGGGTGAAGGGTCATGAATTTAGAGACCAAGCTTCTTGTTGTTATTCCTTGTGTCAGTGGGCATACAAAATGCAGCAAAGGTTTTGAATGAAAAACTCCGCTACCACTATGTTATGATATATAGTGAATGCTTGATATCATTGTGAACTAATGTGAGTTTTGAACCACTGATTTGGGGCCTTTCATAAATGAGGGACATGATATTCAAATGGAATAAAATGTATTATAGATAGAAGTTGATGTGAGCTTTGATACCACTAATTTGGGGCCCTTCATATCCAAGGGACAAGATTTTCAAATGGAATCAAATCTGTTATAGATAGAAGTATATGTAGAATGACTAATGTGAATATCAAATCAGAGTGCTTAAACAAAGAAATTACAAGAATAATTTGATGTCATGCTAGAAGCTTGAAATGTAATCTCAAAGTTGTATTATGCAAAGTTCTATGCAATCTTTGGTAGGTTGGATGTAATGCTTATTCATGTTTGTCTGCTCTTTAGTAGAATACAACAATATACCAATGTAGTAGAGAAAAGGATGTCATGTTAGTTACAAGAAATGAATTTTCTTGCCTATTGTTGGTTCATATTCCTTATGTCATTTTTAGAAACTTTGTAGAATATCTATATGGAATAGGGCTGACATTGTTGGAGCTATGCAGTATAGAGCTTTGTGGTAAACATTTTCTTGAAGCTTGTAGTAAAGGTGGTAATATGGCATAGTGCATTGGTGTTGTATTGTGAAAAATCATAGTGCTACATCCTCCTCAGTTAAATATGTTTAGAATCTTAACCATATAATTCCATCAAGCTCCTTGCAACAACAAAAAGTACACCTCTTTTTAATTTGAAATTTCCCCATAAATAATCTTTTTATGAAGTTATACATTTCTTATGTTTACATGTTGCTAGAAAGTGAGTTATTATTAAGTAATTGACTGGTTGACAATAAATTTTTCTTATGTTTACATGAGGAGGTGAAGGCTTTGGCTTTCTCTTGGTGAAAAGAGGAATCCAACCTTTCCTGTGTTGGGTGGAACGATCCTAACATGATATTAATATGTTTTGTACAGGTTTGTGCTAGAAAAATGGATCAACAGAAATGCTTTCAACTCTTAACTATTTTATTTAAGCCACTGGAATATACTTTTACAACATAAAATCCTATAAGCATACTAATTGAAACTTCAAGGTCAAGTGAACAGTTTTGTATTAGATTTCTGATTTTGGAACTCATGAACATTATGTGGCTGAGAAATATTTTCAAACAACTTTCTTATGTTGTGGAGCCAAACAGTTACCATGGCATTACTTTTATATCTACAGAGAAATTCATTTTCACATTATGTGGAAAATCAAGCAAGGGGTAGCTGGTATGTAAAACAAATGTTTGTTTTTTTATTTTTCCTTTTCTATACTTACGGTAATAGCTTACCTAGCATTTGATCATGGTTTGTAATGAATATGGCTAGAGAAATAGCAATTAGCACATCTCCCATTCCCATATTTTATAAGTAAATAGCCTGGTATGTAAAACAAATGTTTGCTTTTTTTCTTTTTTCTTTTAAGTAATTAGCACTTGTAGCATCATGACTCACTCAACACTCCATGCCTTTATGCATGCTCGATTCTTCAAAGGCCGCATAACTCCAAAAATTCTGCTCCAAATTCAAACATTCCTACCAAAGATAGAAATCTGAAACCATTTCAAACATTCTCAAAGAGAAGTCATCACATAAAATTAGAAAAGCCCTCAAAACACCATTAATGACTTCAGATACGTCATGCCACAAAAATGAATGTGATTTTGTCTCAAATATGGTCGATGTTGAATGCTATTGCTTCTCCAAGGCACTTTGACTTCTTCCTTAGATAGTGAGATTCCCTCAAGACATGAATGTGGTTATCATAGCTCTAAACACTCATTTCAGCATGAAGAATGCATCAATGTGTAGTAGAATTTGTAAAGCACTTGTCTCTAATTATGAATGTTTTAGATTGTTACATATAGTTATGGTCAAATTCTCATGATAGATTCCTTTGAAACTTGTGATAGGTATGTATTTGAGGACCAAATTGAGTTTATCAAGGAATCGGTACTTGAAGGAGAACATGTACTTTAACAAATTAGCTCATATGCTGATGTTTTGAATTGTATATAAGATATCTTCTTTTGATTTAAATAGTAATAAGATATATGTTTCTTGCTTTGGTTGATTGGACTAAACTTTAGAGAACAAATGGAAAATGTTTTGGAGTTTTATATGTATTTTTGTAAGACTTTTTAACTTTACAACATAGATTATGTATTATTCACTTTTGATTTTTTGTTAATTTTCTCATTATTGATGTTTTATCCTAAATGGTATATCAAACTCTAGTTCAAAATATTTTAGATGAGGTTGCTCCCATAGCTCTATTACTTGCTTGAAAAATCCTTGAAACTATGCATTGATTTTATTTTTCCTGTTCCTCTCTTGTTGTTCTTCCTCAATTTCATCAAGATCATACATTGACCTTCTTTCCCCTCGTAAAGTTTGGACCGCATCCATTACCTCCACTTAAAATTGGACATCCTTAGTCTTCTTGGTTCACACCATGATATGGTTATGCAAATGAAAATGAAGCAAAGTAATCATCTCTTTCTTTACTGGCTGGAAGAATGCATGCTTAATGTTTTGATACATGATATCAGCTCTCTCTTCTGCTCTCATGGTTGAATACCGAAATCCATTATGGTGGGCCTCCAGAGTTCCAGTCATCTTTCTTCCTCTTCCACCAAATGCTAGCATATTTTACTAACATTTATTAGAATTGTTTCATGTTTTACATCATTGGAATGACATATTATCTGTAACTTTTTTTGAAATTTTATTATGGTATGTGCACTTTGATATGATGTAATATGATTATGGTTTGTTTCATATGTTGTAATATTAGATATATAATAGAAAAATAAATTATTGCATGAAAAAAATAATAAATTTTCATTT
>VDFB02091541.1:0-10238 GCA_007258455.2 Sequoia sempervirens | reverse complement strand
TTGTAAGTTGACAGCTGCCCTTCAATCCGCCAAGCCTCGGACCCCGGAGTTCCATCTTCGGAACTCTGTTTCTGCTCAGGCATTTCAAACAACCATCTCCGAATGGCCTCCCGGCCTTGTACCTCCAAATGCTCCTAAATCGATCTAAATGAACTCAAATTTGGAATCTGACTTGGACCCACATGCTTAAATCCGGCCCTCTTCGTTATGATCCTTTTGAACCATCAAAATTCAATCGGGAAAGATCTCCCTGATCGTTCCTTCCCATTTTCCTTTCCAAATAGCATTCTTGCCAGGGAAGTCTGGCCCTCCGGGCCTGGCCTGTCCCAAAGCCCTCAATCAAAAGATTGATATCATAAGGATGTAAAAGTATCATTTCATGAACGATAGATTATTTAAAGTTGATTTTATGGGATCTCGACTAACATGAACACTTTTGTGATCCATTGCACTAACTACGCCTCTGCTTGCAGAATATATGGAATCGGGTGTGGGACCTTTAGGGGCAACCGTCGAAAAGGAAAAAGGGAAGAAGTCAGGCAAGATTCCTCGAGGGAAAGTGGACAAGGACCAAATGAAATACCAGTTCTAGGGTGAACCCTTGTATTCGAAGGTTACCACGGACTAGAAAGAAATCACTGACACCAACATAGGCCATGTCGATATTGACGAGTTTACACGAAGGGTCAGGGTCAATCCAATGACCAAGAATGAAAGACTAATAAGACAGAGTGGAATTACAAAGGTTGTGGGCTTTCCTCCATCTCTTGTAGCCCCCGAACTCGTCATGGCCTATCGGCAGACATATCAACCAGATACAAGAACAATTGTTGACAGGGATGGTAACGTTCTCGTCCACATGTCGGCCGAAGGAATCACAAAAACCTTCCATATTCCCACATTTCAAGAAATGGAAACGCCTACCATAGAGGAATGTCAAGCAACATGGGACGACAACTCGACAGGATGCAAAAGGTCAATAAATCAACATTGGCTCAAGGAAAAGTGGGGCAGCGCTATGAAGGTTCCTCATGAACTCTTCCACAATGATTTCCATGAAGATTACCATGACCTGGTCACAATGCTAGGCAGGGTTATGGTCTTCCTACGGCGGCCTTCTTTCAAGAGTGGATGGTGTATTTTATTGAGCAGATTCTTCATGGAAATGAAGATGTTACCACAAATATTTTATTTTATTGGGGAGGTATAATAAGCGAGTGCTTCCATGAGCAGTTCATCAATGTGAAGAAAAGCTCAAAGTTTTATATGACTTCATACCTTGTCTACTCCTTGGCGGATCGAAGGCAATACAATGGATTGTTTGTGGCACCCGATCAGGAGTAGGGTCAAAGACTTAAGGCCTATGACAGATACCCCCAGCTCCAGTACCAAAACTTCAAGAGAGAGTATTACGGAGTGAATGATGCCTTCATTGACCATATTGTCAGAATGATTGCTGGGGATTTCGAAAGGAGGGTCTCCCACAGTGCTCGGGAATTTTTGAAGTAATATGCCTTCCTCTTCATTCAGTACCCGAAGTTCATATACATCCGTGCCCAAGGCTTCACTGAAAGGCCAAACAGGTTGCCTCGATACCCCAATGACCGAATCATCCTACTGGAGCTTTCTCTGTAGCTCCAACACATACATGTGATCTTCAGCAACAAACACATAGCAGGGATTTCTTATCCCATGACTCTTGGCCAAGGCATGTATAAACTACAAACTTCCCAATGTGCTAGTAGCTCTGAGAAGGAACTAAAAGATTACCATTTTCACCTACACACTGGTCGCCCACAGATAGACCCATATGGTCATGTAAGAAAGACGCTTGGGCTGGGATTCGCTCATCTCCACCACATTGAAAACTTTTGGGGAGATTGCCAGGATGATAAAGAAGTACGTGCAGGGCACTATATGAGAATGACTGCGCATTTTGTAAGGAAGGTGCAGCCATTCCCCATACCGGACCAGGTCGAAGAAGATGAGGCCACCATAATGCACCCTAGGCACCCTACAGTTGCCAATCTACCAATACCAACAATAGACAAGGATGAGCAAGAGGTCGATGACCTTGACACTATAACCAAGCCAATCTTGGCCCGTACCAAGGAGTTGGTTGATGAATGGGTGGCCTGATTAAAACAACAAGGGGTGGTCCTGACATACGAAGGGCTCAAGAGTGAACCAAGTGCCACGGATGATGCTGCTGCCACCACTTCAATGGGCAGAACATCTAAATCTCCTCCAATTACCAGGTCTAAGAAGAGGAAGGAGACAAAAACGGAGAAGTCTCCTGACCCTAAGGTTTATACAAGGAAGGATCCGGGGGGCTCACCTTCTAAAAGGCTAAAACAAACAGAAGGCACCACAGAGCAGCCATTAATCCGTGAAGAAGAAGCCAAAGATACTGATCAAATCAAACCTGTTTTGGCTCTCCCTGCTTTGGCTGCCCCATCATCTACTTCTCTGGCCATGATCGCTACCTCCCTGTCGACAGTGGACATCTCCATCCATCTTGCCCCTTCAACCCTGATCGAGCCTATGATTGTGATTGACTCCTCCTCTACCATGACTACTCCTTCATCCATTGCCATGTCGCCCACCACGTCACTCCCGTTACCTGCAGTAGCTAAACCAACGCTCGCTCCCACTGTGCCTCAGGTCCTCTCAAGACATTTGCAGAATCTTCCCCCCAAGCTCTCCCAGATCCTAATGGATCCCACTCTTCAGGCGGCCCTTGCACAAGTCCTCGCTACTCCTTAGCCTTCGCAACCACCAACAGGGCCACCATCTATGGAAGCTACCATGTTAATCTCTGAGGAGTTGGAGAGGCGAGAATAAGAGGCCTCAAATCCCTTTAAAGAGGAGGCTGATGAATACCACGAGCACCCAGAATATGAACATCGCACTATTGACAAGGTGACCTATGAGGAAGAAGGAATTGGCTCCTTAGAGAGCGGAGGTGAGGAGGATGACGCTGGTGGTAGGGTCATTGTGCAGACCTTCGACGATGACCTGGAGGAAGAAATGGCCAAGTAACTAAAGGATACTAAAGAAAAGGTGGGACGGTTGCTCCTTGAAAAAGAAGGAGAACAACAAGAAGATAAACCTGAGGGAGAGGTTCAAGTTGTCAGGGGCCTCAAAATTGAGCAACTCAAGGAACATGCGCACGAGGTTGAACAAACTAAAGAGAAGGAAGGGAAGGAAAGTCCCATGTAGCAATTGTCTATCAAGCCTCCTATCAAGCACCTTGTGTTCATCCAGGACTTCGATGATGAAGAAGGAGATGCGGCCAAAGAGGAAGAGAGGATTTCGGAAGATAAGAGAATGAAAACCCCTGCCTTGGCCGAGAAGGGCGAGGATAATCGTGAGTCACCTAGGGGAAAGTCTACCATGTCTGAATGGTTAGAAAAATAGCTCAAAAGGAAAACTACTGTACTAAAAGACCTGAGGGTGAGACTAGAGGCTATCTTAGCCCGAGCTCGGATCACAACAAAGATGGAGAAGAAGCCTAAGATCCGATCTAGAGTAACGATGGATGCTTCCGGGTCCCGAGCTGTGCAAATAGCAGCCCCTGTGGTGGGCCAGGCTGGCATGAATTATAACATCTCCACCATCGACTTGGGGATTGCCACCAGAGAACAGAAGGTAGGGCATCTCGAGGAGTCAGTGGCCACGGTGGTACACTTGATAAGGCAAGACATATCTCAAAGGATGAGCTTAAAGCACAGGTGGCTACCCTAACAGATTACATTCAACAACGGTCCTCGGTTAATGACTTGCCTACCATGTCCACAATCACACCCCAACTGTTGTCGAAGGAATAGATTGATAAGATGGAAAGGAGAAAGAACTTAGAAAAGACTATGGAGGACTAGTTCCGACAAGTCTTATATGTCGGAAACATGAGAATTAGCTAGGCTGTTCGGATAGCCAACAAGTTCTTGGACCTACAACAATCTTTGGAGGGCACGAGGATGCTATGCACTGACTTCCCTGTGGCATACGACTCCACCTTCCCAAAGAATGAGGCTATCCTTTAGTTGCCAGAGGCGACATGGGAAAAGGAGCTTGTGTTTAACAAAGATGATCATTGGTTGATGGATGTGTGGTGACGAGACTTTGACAACTGGAAAGAAAGGTTGGAACAAATAATGAACAAAGTAGATCTAGATATCGAATGGATCAAAGAAATCAGAGCGGAATGTACCCGGTACCTCAAGCTAATGATAGATTATGGCATGCCCACAGTACAGATGGATCTAGAGAAGGTGAAGCCTTACTTCCAAAAGAAGATGGAGGATGGGATGTTTAGCGAAGTGACGGTGAAATTCATGAGTTTTGCTACCTGTGCTTTTGATCAGTCAGAGCTATTCAGAGACCAAGGTGCAAAATACAATGAGGACTGGAAGAAGTTGGAAGATAATGCAAAAGAGTGGAGCTACCAAATGCTGCGGTATGAAATCGTTGAAATAGACAAACTCCAGCTGGTCATCCTGAAGTTCATAGAATACATAGCCTCAAAGAAGCAGGAAGACAACCCTATCGATGATAAAGAACTCCCTAAAGAGTAGCTATAGTAAACAACAATCAGCAAAAAGACAAAATGCTACAGTGCCGTCACTAGAGGACAAAATAGGGAAAAGGAAAATATATAATTTTAAATTGTAATATATTGAGGGTTGGTGAAACCCTATTTTGTAATGAATCTTGGCCACATAATGAGAATTAATCTTGGCCATTCATTTGACTTTTGGAGCACTATAAATAGGGGTCTCATCTCATTTGCAAAGAGAGTTGAGGTGTTGTAAAGACATGCTGCAGAAATTTATAATGAAAATACACTGACTTGGTGCATTTTTTGAGTTTCTCACATGTTGCTTGATTCAACCTCCATTGTTAGAAGCTTAACTTAGATTTTCATTGCTTTTCTAGTTAGTTTTGTTCTTGCCTTGATAGATTTAGGAATACTGTTATGTGGTTATGAAAATTTCTGCTGTGTAGATGCCTTCTTAGTCCATACTTTTTGTTGTTTGCTGATGGTAGATAGCTGTGTAAAGTTAGTCTGGACTTAAATTCAAAGTTGCTCCACACTTTCATCTTTGTTCATGCTTGTATACGGTGAATGAAAGATGAAATATTTGCAGACCTTAGAAGATAGCACAAATTCTAAGAGACTGTGAGATTTCTGGTTAAGTGGAATATTGTTTCCAGGAAGATGTCCATTGCAGGAACTCCATTATCATTGTTCACCATTAGTTGCAAATCCAAGAACTTTCTCTCTTCCCTTCCCTTTTTTCCTTTTTTTTAATGAGTGACCTATGCTAAGGTTCATTGCACATTGTAAAGCCAAATCTAACAATAAAATGGAGTTCTAGATTGTTGTTTGAACCTACAGCAAAAGCACAACGACTTCTCCATCTTAGGAACTCCATTTCAAGATCCAACTTCCCATGCTTTGAAAATCAGGTATCGCCTTTGTGATTCTCTAGCAAATCATACAAAAACCAGATTCCAAGCTACTATCAAGGATCTAACATTAGAGACCTTGGGGTAGTGTTCTCCAATCCGATTGTGGAAGATTGTCTTTCAAGAGAGGTAGTGCACCTATGCATTACCTATGTTGAGAAGTGCATAAAAAACACATCAATAGAACTCCGCACCAGAAGCAGGGGCATTTTATATGTTGGGAATACTGCCAAGGATTAATAGTGAAGTTTAGATCACTCGATCAAAGTTTTCCTCGTGAAATATTTCAAATAGCCTGACCAACACCAAGCGGCAATTCTGCATGAATTTCCTGCTGGTGCCATTAAGGGAGTAGTGCCGTTTTCCTTCTTCCATTCCGCACTCCATTGATCTTCAAGCTATTGGCCTTCGCCCCTCCATCCCACCATCCCGGAAATTGTATTTGAAAATTCCCTCGTTCCTTGAAAATAGTGGATTACCTTTCTTCCCAGCCTTCCGTTCAGTACAACCAATTCAGTCAGAGCTCGGGCGCAGTCCCCTGCATCATCGTTTCATTATAGGTAGCAAACCCCAACTCACTGCTTTTCAACCGTTAAATACTTTAATTTTCTCCCGCTTATGCCCAATAAGGCCCATAACCTCGTCATTGCTACTCACCACTCTACCGCTGAGCTCCAAGAACGCTTCGTTTAGAAGTCTTTACCTTCAGACTCCACGAGCAGCCAGTTATATATCAAAATATTCGAGATAACGACACAAAAATAAAAGCTCACTGCGTGAGGATGTTGCATGTCTTCCTTTTTTCTGAGATTCGCTGGGGAAGAGTTTCTCCTTACGGTATTACATCAATCTGTCGTTGAAGGGATCCTGCCACCGGAACCTAATAAGAATGCCTTCCTAAGCAAGATCTCGATAGCCAGCCAGCCATGTTCCAGCCTTTCGTGAGGAAATAAAATGAGTTCGGCCGGTTCTCTCGCACGATCATTTTCTATAATCGTGCCTTCACAAGGCTGCAGGACCCATACCTTCATAATGACGTTGCGGCTCTCCCGGTCTACTATTCGGCGTTAGATAACGTCACATCAGCACTGGTGAAAAGGATGCGCCCACCATTGACCACGCTAGTGACCGCCTACACAGAAGTTATTATCGCCAGTGCAGATTTGGGGTAGAACATCTCCGGCCTGCTGCCCTTGTTGGGACCAGTGGCACACCCAATGCAGATTCAAGGGCTGAATTAGGAATTTTCTCATCAGACCCCCCTTATGAATCAGATACCCTAGTTGCCCATCGTCCCACACCCAAGGAAGCCGTTGAATTATGTGCCTCCTGCGCCTTCATATTTGCAGCCTCAGCCACAACACAACTACTCTCAGGCTTCCCCACAACAAGTACATTTACAGCAACCCCAGTCACCATTATACTTACCAGGGTCAGAATTCCCTTCAGTACATCAGAATCAGCTAGTAGCTCTGCCTGTCTTTCTCCAAAATCGAGCGTCGCAGCTAGGAAATACGACTGAGAAAGACAAGTTAGAGGAACTGACAGAGATGATAAAGAAAATGTCCACCGAAATGATGCATCTAAAAAATTAGAATAATCAGTTACAGACCTCCCAACATAATTTCCAGGCCAATCTTAATAGGGATAACCGAGACAATAGGGATAATAGAGATAACCGAGAAGCAAGCACGTCCTCCAGGTAGAATTATGATAGGGGACAAAATGTTAATCAAAATTCTGAAAGAAGACCCTCTCAGAGGCAGAATCACACGTGGAATACTAGGCCTAACAATGGAGGTGTTCCGACCCCTTTTGACTAGCCGACCAACAACGAAAGGATGATTAGTGGAGTATACCTTGCCGAGGAAGCTTTGTCTGGATGGTGTCAAATTCACAAAACCAGTAGACACTCCAAATTGGATTACCCCGAATTCTAAACAGCTGCTGAAATATTCTAGGTAGAAGTGCAGAATGTAGTCAATAATACCAGCTGTAGAGACATTGTCCCATCTGAGCCATACAATTCCTCCTGTCTCGTGGTTAACTAAGCACCATTTTCGCGGGGTGATCGCAATGAGCCCGAAGTCGAGCCTACTCCTATTGAGGGTGAAGAAGTGCAAGAGGTAAGTAACGAACAAACTTTGACTCAGCTTTTTGATTCAATAGATAATGATCCAATAGACAAAGAAGAGCCATTCATAGATGAGGTCCACATGTTCCACCAGAGATCAACTCCCTATTTCCTTAGAAATAGACAGGTGGGTGGACCTTTTACAACCTCTACTCCACCAAACAATTTCACCACCCCACCTGACCCCAATGCCAGCAACAACCCAGGACTTCCCCATGTACCCGTCCAATATCTTAACAATAACGGGCCTCAAAATCAGTTGCAGAATCAGCCTCAAGGCCAATCCCAAAATCAGTCTAGTCAAACGAAAGTCCAACCTTCTAGTTCTGCTATAGGTCAAGCCTTTAGTTCAGAGATTGAGCAAATGAGTGAATACGTGGTAGAGGAGTTCAAGAAGGTAAAAATTAGTTTGTCTGCATTTGAACTACTCAGAGTCCCTGCCATAAGGCACACCTTCTTTAGGGTCCTTAACGGAACCCCATCCTACAATACAACGTAGGAAACGTCAGCTAAGAGAGTCACCTTTAAAGAGCCTAGGCAAGAACCAGAGATACAGGATAATACTAGAAAAAGGAAGGATGTTCTTGTAAATCAATTTGTCAGTAGGCAAACGAAAAAGGAACCAGATCAGAACACTAGGTAGGGTTCTAAAGATCAGACATCTAGACAGGCCAAGGATAAAATTGGTGATAAGAATGGGGGTCAGGTCGCTCACATGGATACTTCATTGGTATCGAAAGAAGATATCAGAGTTCCTCTTCGTCGCACCATTAGATATTCGTGGAAGAACTTGCATAACGCTATTTTATCTGCAGAGCATCTCGCTGAATAAGTATGCTCCTTTGGTAGTATGCAAGGCTCTATCAATACTCCCATTAACGTCTTCCGGGCAGAAGAAAAGCGACCGTTCGGCCAGATCGCCCAACGTAGGTTAAAATCGATCCGAATAAATTGGTTATATCAGATAACAAGTCATTGATATTCGTTGTGGATATCCTTCATATGTCCGTTTCGAAGGGAATTCACCAAGGCGCTGAATGGATATACTACCACAGACCTTTCTCACATGTGGCTACCGTGGAAGGGGCTGCCAAATCAAATCCGTATTGACCGCGAACCCCGTATGAAATACATGATCATAGAATACAAAAATCTCAGCAAAGTGCTTTTTATTGAGATAGAGCTGGGCAATTACTGTCCCTTTGCCTACCAAAATGAGGTTGAGCCTTAGGAAGAATGCACCACCGAAGTTCTCTTAGTGTTATGCAGTCCTCCGACCGATTGTATTCAAATGCCTCTGAGTGTGGAAATGTTGGTAGAAGTAGATGACAAACATGATGAAAGTGGAAACTGGGGACTACTCAATGGTTTCCAAGAGTTTATAGAAAAGTGTGCAAAGGATCAGCTCAGCCTAGGGGCCCAAATGAATTTCTAGGATCTCTTATTGCCAAATTGGTGCAGGATTCACAACGCTGCCCACTCCGAATTTGACTGCTGCTTATGTCGAACAGCAGTGGATCATGTCAAGAAATTAGCCGCCCTCCAGAAAGAAACACCAAAGGAGGTACTAACAGAACCACCCTCTGTTCAACACACTAGGTGAGAAGACTCCTCTAAGATTGCGGAGGAAACTGCCCAATCAAAGAGAGGCGAGAATTTAGTCAGACCCGAAGTCAAATAACTTTCCAAACTTTGGACGCTCCGATTTGATGGGTCCAAGTCAAAACAAGGAGCTGGTGTAGGTTTCGAACTCATCAGCCTAACGGGTAAGACCTTTCTTGCTGCCCATGGATTGCAGTTTTATTGCACCAATAATGTAGCAGAGTATGAAGCTTTGGTCCATGGCCTCCTCATGGCCTTGAAGAAAAATGTCAAAATGCTGCAAGTTTTTGGAGATTTAGAACTTGTAGTTAAGCAAGTTAAGAAATTGTATTCCCGCCATGATAGAAGGCTAGAAAACTATAGGCACAGGGTTTGGGACCTCCTAGAAGGTTTAGATGCATTCAATATACAATTGATCCCTTGTGCTCAGAATCGTACAGCTGATGCCTTGGCTCAGGCTGCCAACACTTTGCAACCCCTCTTTTTGTCTGGGCTTAAGAAATTCACGGTTGAGTTGATATCTACACCATCTGTCCTGGACAATGTCACTCATTTTCATGTCTTCAACGATGACAAACATATTCTTGAATTCATCACAAGTTTTGATGTCTTTGCAGCCCAAATAATTGATGAAGCTGATCCACAGGAGGCCGAATTGGACATAGAGGGGGTTATTAACCTCAAAACCAATATGATTCCCAGGGGCATGGTTCAGTTGAAACATATATTTGACTTGGAATAGATTAGCGACCAGAGCCAACAAACAAAGAAAGAGGCCATAAGCAGCTAGTGTGATGCTCACAACCTTGGGACAACCGAGAAGATCAAGAATGTTTCTGTTGGCAAAGTATGCACGCTTGAGGAAAAGAAGGGAATTATTGATGCTTTGTGGAAGTACCATGATGTGGTGGCATGGACCTACGAGGATTTAAAGATGTATGACACATCCATCATCACGCACACCATACCTCTCAAGACTGAAGTGAGACTATTCTGTCAGCGACAACGTCCTATCAATGCCTTGTTGGAA
>VDFB02091540.1:0-33278 GCA_007258455.2 Sequoia sempervirens | reverse complement strand
AATGTTTTCCAGAAGCCTTCATATATCTGCACTTTGATTACATTTTGTAGAGTCATTTCCATATATCTGTATTTGTTTGAAAGTCTTTCCTATATTTCTTGTTTGCACTTGTGGATGCTATTATCATGCTATTTCGCACCCTCTTTACACACAAAAATCTCACTTGATTGAATCTATAGATGAGTTGTTTTCTTTAGTCTTCTCATGCACTCACAACTACATTCTTCGCGGATGCATTCCAATCCTTCATTCAAACTTTTACTTGTTGTACCACTATTTGAAATACATGATAAATGAGGAAAGAAAACTATAAAAACACTGCACTCTTTGACTATTTCATTCCACTGTCAGCCAAAAATATTGTATCAAACACACCTGATCACTATATTCTTTACTTACAAGCAAGTTGATTGCTTCACCTCTTAATAGATGACCGAACTTTTCATGCATTGATTAGATGTTGTCACTGTTTCTTATTTGGCACTCTTCATGCATTTTTATGCTCCATTTAATAAAACTGTTTCGTGCACTTGCTCTCTTCTGAAATGAAAATCTAAAACGATTCTTTTCGTTGAGGCATTATGTAGGCCTATTCACTATCCTTGATTGAGAGAAAGACCACTGTTGAACCTTGTATAATATCATGAACATGATGACTCATAATACTATGGCAGAAGAACATAAATCATAGAACAATGTTTGAGATGAATGTATTTAGTTAAATCAATTGAGCAGATTAAACCCATTGTTCACCTGTAGCTTTCATAAAACATTTACATGATTGTTATGAATGCACAGTTGGTTTAATGGCTTGATGGATAAACTCTCTTTTACTCTTTCAGTTGCATTTCCTTTCTTTGATGAATATGATGATTGCAATGTCTATCTCAACCCACTTGTAATGGATAAGGGGTAGCATGCCAAGCTCTACCCTTGTGGGAGCCCATTTTTCTACACATGCTTGGTCTTCAAACAATAATAAGCTTCGTGATTTTCCCTATACCTGCACAAAGAAGCAAACGATGTTAACATAAAACAATATATGATCATGTTGATATATCTCTTTCAACTCATGTTTTTGCACTTTTCTTGATTGTTTCAGTGTATGATCAGTAGCATACTACATTATTGTTGATGGTTCATATAGGTATATTCATAGTCAAAGCCTCTGACATCCCTCTCTTCCTTCCCACAGGTCAACAGAGCTCGTGGAAGACAAATGGTGCACCACTTCTATGTTGGCCATCGATCGACAAGCAATGGTGATTATGTTTATGCTTATGTGATTCCCTTTTATGCATCTTCCATAGTGTAGTGTGTTGTTTATGATGCACTGCGACAGTCCCATCCACGACTTGTGTGGATATTTGATTTCAATCTTATGCTTTTCATTTTGAAAAGAAAAAATGCATCTCAATGCAAGTTTGTACTATCATTTGAATTCTCGCAATCAAATGAAATTCTATAAATATGAATTACTTTATGAAATAAAAGAAAGCAAAATGAAATGCTTTGTTGTTTGTATGCTCAATCTTGTACCTCATTTGATTCTGAAACATTGAATAACAACTTCTGAAAAAAAAATTCCTCATTTCAATGCACAATTGTCACTTGATGAATAATGAACAAAGTGCAAACAACACTTAAGCATAATGCAGAAATAATCAGAATATCATCACTTTGAGATATAGCAAGATGTTTAATCCAGCTCCACCAATTGAGCTGTAGCAAAAAATTGTAACATTTTGGCAATTTTCGCTAAATGCTTGCTTGTTAAGCATAGATCAGTTGCCTTAAAACACTCCATTGGGTGCGGAGTCAAATCTTCCCCTTCATGAAACTCAGAAACTTGAACAACAACACTCCAAACAGTAGAAAAATGAAATGAAACATAACTGAAAGCAAACTAACAGGCCCTGATGGCCAACAGAACATGCGCAACATCGCTTAGGGAAAACAAAACTACTGAAAGTAAATGTGCAGAACACACTTATTTGCAATACTACTCTACTTATCTACAAGATAGAACTTATCTCAGAGGAAATGCTTGAGGTGGATCCCATTAACTGGGATAGACAACACCTCTCCAGTCAACTTAGAAAGTTGAACGCGTTGTGTTCCTTGCACTCTGTGATCACATAAGGCCCGTCCCAAATTGCATTAAATTGGAATGTCATCCGTGTTTTCTTTTGAATTCATTCCATTCAAAATCAGGATTCCAACAATGAACTCATATGGTCTCACCCTCTTATCAAAAAGAATTCTTAATTTGACTGATGTATTCTAGTCAGCTCTTAGAGCTTTTCTAGCTCTCCAACTCTACTACAGCAAACCCTCACCTCAAGAGGTTTCTCATTCAGCAATTCCAGTTCTTTAACATAACTTAAAGTTGGTAACTCAATAGAAACAAGTAACTTAGCTTCTTTATCATAAGTTAGAACAAAAGGAGAACAACCAGTGGCCCTTTTAGGAGTTATCCTGTCAGCCCATAGAGCTAACTTAATCTTTTCGTGCCATGTCTGTTGATTATCCTCAACAGTCTTCTTGATTATCCAAATCAGATTCTTATTTGTAGATTTCGCCTAGCCATTTCCTTTTGGATAATAATTAGAAGATGTGTTCAAATAAATATTATTTCTAACTGACCAATTAGAAATCCTCAAACCAATAAAAGCCAAACCATTATCAGAAATGATTGAATCTGGAACACCAAATCTTGATACGAGATCTTGATAAAAATTAAGCACAGAAGTCTCGTTTGCTTCCTTTAAAGCAACTACCTCGGTCCATTTAGTAAAATAATTTGTGGCAGTAAGTATCCACTTATGACCCGCACTTGAAGGTGGATTGATAGGACCAATAAAATCTAAGCCCCACTTAGCAAAGGGTTGTTCCACCTGAATCGGATGCAGGGGCAAGGCTGCAAACCTCTGCTTTCTAGAAAATAAAGCACATTTCTCACATTTTTTGACCCAAGCAATAGCATCTTTGAACAAATCTAGCCAATAATAACCATCTCGCATAATTTTTAGGGCTGTTGTTCTTGCAGCAAAATGGCCTCCTGAAGGCCCATCATGAAACTCTGCTAAAATCTTGTCAACTTGATCAGGCTGAATACATCTCAATAAAATACCTTGGAAATCTCTCCTATAAAGAATGCCATCAATAATTGCATAAGGAATGGCTTGTAATCTGTAATACCTTCTTTTTTCTTTGTCTAAGCCTTCGAGGCACTCACCAATTTGTAAATAGTGCATCATTTGTTGTAACCAAGTAGCAGGCAACACTGGGACAACACCTGCAACATCATTATTTAGCATTGTATCCATATCTTCATCTCCTTTTAAGTTGTTGTCTTCATTTCCAGCAATCTGTTCACACAAACCCTTGCCTCTAACGAGCTTGGTTACCTTTATATCAACTTCAAACTCCATTACTTTGGTTATCCAACAAGCACGTTTATCATTAATATCTTTGTTAAGTAAGAAAGAAATCCTTAACAGTTGAATGAGCAACCAGCAAATGGATCTTGTTGTTGGACAACATATGCCTGAATTTTTTAAGGCTTCCGATAAATATCAAACATACTTCAACAAAAGAATATTTCACCTCATAATCATGTAATACCTAGTCAGACAAATGCTACAGTCGCCTAAGCCTTCATTGTTTTGTTGGTGCATAACATAGCTTAAAACTATATCTACTCCTCCAAAGGCATACAGCAAAATGGAGTATTTGTCAAATTCTTAATTAATGGGAGAGTAGGAGAAGGTAAGGGATTCCTTTATCTACTCAAAGCTTCAGACCTTCTTTGGTCCAACTCAATGGCATATTATTTTAAGCATATAAGTGAGAGGTTGCATTAAAGCTACTATTCAGGAATGAACCTCCTCACAAAATTTATTCTTCCAAGAAATATTTGCAAGCCTTTCTTGTGAGTTGGTAATGGCAATTCAAGAATTGCGGAGACTCTTTCAGGATCTATAGAAATACCTTGTTTTGAAACAATATGTCTGAGGAGTTTACCTTCATGTATAGAAAAAATACACTTCTTCGGGTTGAGAGACACTCTGAACTCTCTGCATCTCTGAAAAGTCTACTCTAAATGATCAAGATGCTCATTAGCATTTCTGGAAAAAATAGTAATATCATCTAAATATACCAGAACAAACTTGTTCATAAGGCTGTGAAAGGCCATATCCATCGCTCGTTGAAAAGTTGCTCCAGCGTTGGATAAGCCGAAAGGCATCTTTTTGTAGGCCATTGTGCCCCACTTAGTTGTAAATGTTGTCTTGAATTGATCTTCTTGCTTAACCAGAATCTGGTTGTAACCTAAGTAACCATCTAGCAAAGAAAATCTGTCAAAACCAAAAACTACCTACATAATTTTCTCCATGGAAGGGAGTGGGTAGTGGTCTTTCAGTGAAGCCTTATTTAAATCTCTGAAATCAACACACAATCTAATTTCCCCACTTTTCTTCCTAACTGGAACTAAGTTTGACACCCAAGAAGTATGCTTGATAGGAAAAATAATACCACTCTCAACTAATTTATTCAGTTCAACCTTCATAAGGTGTTCTAATTTGGGGTTAAGAGGTCTATGTTTCTGCATTACTGGTTTTACACCAGGTTCTAATTCAATAGTATGTTTGGCTAGTTATGGGTTAAAACCTCTCAAATCCTTGTACTCCCAAGCAAAAACATCACTAAATTTCTAATATAATAGAATAAATTCTTGTTGTTCCTCTTTATTACATACCTTTTCCAACTTAAGAAGTTTTCCTTTGAAGATTTCAATGGCTGCATAATGTTCTTCCTTAATGGTTAGGCCACACTTGTCTTTCCGCGCTTGGTCATCTGAGTTAAACACAGATTCCAAGGTTACCAATCCTTTTGGCAGCTTGTTTGTCTTCAACTGCACAATCTGATCATCATACTATTGCTGCCATTTTTGCTAGTTTCCATCTACAAACTCAGCTTCAGCAATTAAAAAATTTACAATTTGGTCATCTCTGTCAAAAACCTGCCAGCTCACATTATTGTCAAGCATGGAAGGTCTGACCACTATTTTTACATATTGGCGTGCCTCTACTTTATGAATTTCATTGGGAATATCAAATTGGGCTTCTATGGTAGCGAGCCTATCAGCATGCTTATTTTCATTTCTAGGAATCGAAACAATATTAAAAGCATCAAAATCTTCCATCAAATCCCATACACGATGCTTATATTTCTTAAGAAAATCATTCTTGGCAGCATTTAAATTTCTGATATGATTTACAATTAGTTTTGAATCACCATAAACTTGCAAGCATTTAATACCTCGTTTGTGGGCCCATTTGAGGCCATGCACCAACACTTCATACTCAATTGTATTATTTGAACAGTTGAAAGAAAATCTGTAGGCTGAAAAGTATTTATCTCCCTCTGGTGAAATCAACATAGCCCCACCTCCAGCACCAATACTGCTTCTCGAACCATCGAAGTAAAGCTTCCAAAGCTCATTTCTTGTTTCTACAGACTGTTCCTCCTCTTTACAAAGATTAGGCATATCAAAACCAGGTTCTTGAATCATATAGACTCCTAATCCTATCTCATCTGTGTGCTGGAACGGATCAAGCTCATGATCTTCGGCTTCCCATTCATCTAGATTGATATTTTCTATATGGGTGCTACAGTCTGAGGTCATGGTTTGCTCCTCCAGTGCAGAGGTGGCATAGAGGTTAGCGTTTATAGGATTTGGTGAATATGGTTTGATATGGTCTTTGGCGAGAGGCTCGGACTTTATGGTCACTTTCGTACCATACCTTGTTCTGAAGAAGAGATGAGACCAATCTAAAGATAGAAACCCACCCAACTTGGCTGTAAAATCCCTTGAGAGACAAATGTCAAAGTGTGGTGGCAAGTCAATGACATGTATATCTTGATGAATAGCAAAACTCGAGGATGCGTGCAAGGTAAGAGCCAAATTTTTAATAATACCAGCAGTTTTAACAACAGACCCATCTAATTGAACTACACCCTTCTGGGGGTTAGGCTCATAAACAAGACCCAACTTATCAGCTAAGCTTTTAGGCATAATGGAGCTATTGGCACCAGAGTCTACCATACAGTTATGAACAATTTTATCACCAATAATCAGACTTAAGGAAAATGGAGGAGGCTTTACCTCTTTACCTCTTTGCTCATTCTTAACCTCTAGATCCTTTGCAAGCGCAACTTTTGCAACTCCTTGATTAGTGTTCTCAAAAATAGACAACTCAGCTAAAGCATCCTGTAGTAAACTTTTATGCCCTGGTAGGTGCAAAGCATCTAATACCGACATACTGACAGTAGCTTTTCTGAGGTGCTCAACAATATTAAATGATGTAGAATTTACCTTTTTCTGGTTTTTAATGATAGCAGCATCATTTTGCCTCTGCGAAGGCTGCGAATGCATCTTAGACTACTCTTTTCCATGTATCTCTTGGCCTCTTTGCAAAATCTGCACTTTAGGCTGCACTGCAGCATTGGCGTTTGATGAAGGAATGGGTTGGTTTTCTCTTGAAGGTTGCTACTGTGAATTTCCAGCTTTGCTGCCTCTAATCCATAACTCTCTTTTTCTAATCTAGTATTAGTTGAAATAGAAGAATTTTTCTAATCTTTGACCCATTCATGCCACATATTCTAGAGCTCAGCCAGCTTGGCAAGGGAAACTTCCACATTATCTTGTTGTTCTTGGATTTTGGATTTGCAATATTTTCTAAACCAACATAGCTATTTTGCACCATTAAAAGCCTAATTTCTATCTCTATTAGGTGCATGCTGATTAGTTATGGGTTGATTTGTGGTGGATAACACCAATCACAATCCTGGGCAATATT
Source organism: Sequoia sempervirens (assembly GCA_007258455.2). Lineage (NCBI taxonomy): Eukaryota > Viridiplantae > Streptophyta > Pinopsida > Cupressales > Cupressaceae > Sequoia > Sequoia sempervirens. Next base: position 26,415 of record VDFB02091540.1, on the reverse strand, counting down.
ATTTTGGGGCACAAGTTTCTTTGACGAGCTGGTTGCATTTGGGTTGTATGGCTAGAATGGCCTAGGGTTAAAATTCCTTCTTTGGGCTTGGTGATCATTCTAAAAGACAGGCCTATTAGGCTGGTTTTGCTGATAAGTGGCTTGATAAGGCTTATGTTCATGACCTACTTGCTTCTTAATGCTCACAAGATCATTCCCAAAGGTCTTTAGTATATTTTTAATCTCTCGAAATTCTTGGTTTTGGGCTGGAGCAGCGATTTATTGGGTTGTGTTATGATAAACTATTGTTGGAATAGGTAGGATAGTAGCTAAGTGAGGTACAACAATAGGGGTAGGTGGCTATATTTTTGGAAACAAATGCATAGGAGGTCTAATGGTTCTGTCTCTAGCTTGGATGAGACAGTTCTCAGCTCTAATGGCTATGTCATAAGCATTAGGGACTATATGCCCACCCATAGATTGAGTCATGAATGAAATCTTACTATTCAATGCTTTTAAGTAAAATAGAAAAGCATGTGTTGGTAAAGGTTTTACCATTGTAGGAATCCTATCCCAGGTTCTCTGAAATCGGTAGTTGAAATCAGCCAAGTGCTCATGTGGTGCCCTCTCAATAGTGCTCAATTGCTCTAACAGAGACATATTATCAAATTTATTAGCAAAATATTGATATAAACCATTACCTAACACATCCCATGTCGCGATTGAGTTGGCTGTGAGATAATTAAATCATTGTAATGCCTTCCCTTTGAGCGATGCATCCAAGAGCCTTAACGCAATGTTCTCTTGCATGATCTTGTGAACTGGGCATAAGGTGGCTATGTCACGAATATACTCAATTGGTGTAGTGAGGTCCTCCCTGGTGAAGTATGGCAGGCTTCTAAGGGCTACAACTGGGATGTCATCATGTTGAGCGATGTCTAATGGACTGCCTCCATTAAAAGGTGTGAACAGGTGTTGCCTTGGCGCTACCATTGGCGGTGCTTGTGATATTGGAACTAGAACTCCTGGTGATAAAACCAAAGAATTGAAAATAGGAGGTGTTGACTTCAATCTCGTAGGTATTTCAAAGAGCCTCCTTATTTTTTTTCCTCTTCTTCATGGTGGGGACAACTCTTGATATTTGAAAGGTGTAGTACTTGATCTAGTCTATATTTTTCTCATGCACAGCCTGCACTAGCATGCAAAATTAGGATCAGAGTCGCCAGGTATATTGGAATGAGCCTCCAAAAGGCTGAAAAATCTACTGCATACACCAAACAGCAAATTAAAAAACACTAAAATTTCTCTCAAATGGCTTTCTGTGGTCCCATCGAAAGTGTGCTAAAATTGTTATCAATTAGATTTTGCAATCAATAATATGAAATCCAACAATCTATCGACATTGAGTCCCTTCTTCAGATGTGGGTGATCCTAATGAAGAAGGAATCTCCAGAGTGAGTTGGTTCTCCGAATGATAATCCTATTCTAAAAGATTCTTCTGAGAAAGGGACAGAGAAAGATGACTGAAATGAAAACTATGACTTAAAAATGATTTTCAAGACTTGATAATAACTTAATGATGATTATGGTTTTTTCCTCACAAGTAGCTTTCAAAAAAACAAAATTTCTCACAACCTCTCATGAACAATTAACACAAATAATTTGCATGAAGACTTTATTTTAAATACAACATTCAACCTGTATCTTTGAACTTTTTACATCAAGAATTATAGTCTTAGGACATAACAAGGACTCTGTAAATAGAAATCACAATATAACATCAAACTAAAACTACAAGTAGACACAAAATTGAGAAGTAGGAATGTTGTTTTTATTCAACTGAAGGAGTATGCCAAAATCTATTTGAACTGAGTACAAAACAAGTTTACAAGCTCAAAATGTGTAAGAGAAAGAAACTAGAATTTGAATTTTGAAGAGGAAGAAAAACTAAGTCTTCTTCAAGATATATCCCTCAAAACCCTAATCCGAGCTCAAGAAGAAAAGCTCAAGAAAAGGTCTCAAAACTGCCCAATAAGCTTGCACAAAAGCAAAAAAAAATCACTTTTTTCATGCTCACACTATCCAACCTCTAAAAATAGACTAAAACTAATTTAAAAGCAAATAAAACACCTTATCTATCTAGTAGACATCTCAAATATGACCAAAGAAGAAACTAAGAAATCTACTAAAAATAGTAAAGAATAAAGTGATTTATAAAAACACCACTTTAATCTTGCTTTACATGGCTTGCAGATTTACAATTAGATTTATTTTTTGCATTTAAAGATTTTGAAAATATTTTGCAAAAAATTACAACTTATATCTCCATTTACAATATTGATTTTCTTGAAAAATCATAAAATATATGAATATCTTTTATTCATATCTCCTTTCCCTAAAAACAATTCCCCAATCTATAATTGATTTTTCAAAAATCAATCAAAACAAATAATAGAAGCATGGATATTGAATTTATTTCTTTAAAATCAATAAAAAAAACTAAGGCTTATCCTTGTGCTTAAAACAATTCCCTCCAAAATCTAATTGAATTTCTCACAAACCTTTGAAAATAATCTAAGGCTTCAAATCATATGCCCCTTTTGACTTAGGAAACAATTAAAGGCCTAAAGTCTTCAAATAATTCATTGAATCAACAAGACTTAGGTCAAAAATTCAATCACTCAAATCTCTACATGGTTCAACCTATCATTAGGGAAATCGGCCATTCAAAACTTTGCATAAAGTTTGATAAAAATGATAAGTCCCTATTTCGAATTAGGGCAACAAAGCAAAATAGGGGAAAACCCTAATCTTCACTTCATTTTGTATTTGGGATTTTGGAAGAAAGCTCTGCTGAGAGGAAAATGTGCTACCACTACCATGCTTAGGGTTTCTGCTGAGAATCCTTGGAACTCATGATTCTTTCCTTCATATTGGTCGATTCTTCCTCTGAAAACCATGGATAACTCATTTTCAAGTTCTTCTAAGCTCCTTTGCTTCATTTCTAAGCCATTTTCTGGCCTTGAGGCTATGGAATGTGATGATAATCTAATGAATTATTTGTATTTATGTGTCTATTTTCTAATTCCATGTCATTCAGCCACTATACACAAGCTTGACCTGGGGTTATCCTCTAGATTTTTCAAAACTTGAATGAGTGTTCCTTTCCAATGCCATGGGTAAGTATGACTAACTTATTCATGCTTATTGTTTGAGATTTTCTTGAGAATTAAGGCCTCACTAGCCACATCTATAGCAAGTTGTTGATGTATTTGGTGATTTCCTATGCTTGTTTTGTTATCTTTGGCTACCATATATGAGCTTCAACTATGATCTTTAAAAGCTCTATAGAGCTCTAGCCACAACCTCCTTAACCTCAATAGGAAAACAACGGTAAGCCCTTTGTTAGATTTGCTTTCCATATTGTTTTCATTCAAAGAAAATTAACAAGAGTTAATCATTCTATGAATTTATAATGATTTATGAGCCAAGGGCTCCCTTCAAGTCACCCCATGAGCATATTTTTCAAAAGCTTTCTGAGTACCTTTGGGCTCAACCCAACATGGTTTTCTACTTCTTTCACACTTTCAAAAACAAAACTAGATGTGGGCATTCGTTGTTTTGAAGAAATATCACTTATCTTTGTTATCTCCTCCTCTGAAGCTCAACCCACCATGATTTCTCTTACTCTGTTGTTTTTTATAAGAACCCTCACATGGGTATCTCAAAAAATTAGAATATCTTGTCTTTAAATTCGAAACCCCAATGTGGGTATTTAAAAAAAAAGAGTGAGAATTTGTATATTTGATTATTCATGCAAAAAATGGACTCGACCCAACATGGTTTTCTATTTTCTCAATTTTCTCCATATGGGTATTTATTATTTGTAAAGAAAATGTATTTCTGGATGAATTTTATGTTGTATTTAAGCTCGACCATGGGAGCACTAAATAAATACTTTTCCTGACAAAACTCCACCTGGGTACATGATATTCTGAAGAACACACATTCTACTGCCCTTTCTTGTTGAAAACCCTCACATGCGTATCTCAGAAAATTGGAATATCTATCTTGTTGCTCCATAAAAAGACCCATGTGGGTAAACTATATTTGGTAAAAATTTGTATATTTGTTTGAAAGGCCAAATGGGGAATGCTGAAAGTAGTGAGGAAAACTGCATTTTATGAAATCCCATGTATTTAAATCTACAACAAACCTCTTTTCTATACAATGCATTTGTTCTCCTGATATTATTTAAGTTATTGCATCCATTTCATTTAATGAAACATTTACATTAAATCATTGTAGCTCCATAGAATGCATTCTCTCTTACAGCTAGCTAACACTATCAGAAGCACCTCTCTCATGCTTTGTCATTCTCTGCTCATTCTGGAAACAATCTCTTTTCTTATGTAATATATCAATTATTCTTTGAAAGGTATACTTTGAAAGACTAAACAATTGAAAGATAAAATAGAAAAAATATCCAAAATAGTGTATTTTGATTGTCTCCCTTTCAAAACAGTGATGCACTAAACTTACCTAATGCTACCCTTGCATTCTCATCCAAACTAAAACTGACTGTTTTGTTGATCATTTTCCTCACTTTATTAAAAAACTAGCTACTGTTCACTGTATTGATCTTTGTAATCCTTCATTCTAAAGGGAAACTAAGACTCTTCACATGTTTCCATGCATGACTATCCTTTAAAAGTATGTTCTTCTACTTGGCACTCTTCATGCATTTTATGCTCCATTATTTAAAACTGCTTTATGCCTTGCTCTCTTCTAAAATGAAAATCTATAACATTTCTTTTTGTTGAGGCATTATGTATGCCTATTCACTATCAATGATTAGGAGATAGAACATTGATGTAGTAAAACGAAAGAAGATGCATAATAACACCCGTGGTAGAAAAATGCAAACTGTTTAGCAATACCTGTGATTTAAATCATGAAAATGATGTAATCAGTTGAATTGATTGAGTTCATTTAAACCTACTATTCACTTGTAGCTTTCAAGAAGCATACACATGTTGTTATGAGTGAATATTTAGTTTGATGGCTTTGAAAGATGAACTCTCCTTTACTCTTTTAGTTGTATAGTACTTCACTACTTAGCCCCTCCTTTAACAAATGCAGGGTAGCATGCTGAGCTCTACCCTCGTGGGAGCCTATTTTTCTCCACATGCTTGATCTTCAAATGATAATCAGCTTCATGATTTTCCCTATACCTACACAAAGAAACAAACGATGTTAGCATAAAACAATATATGATGATGTTGATGTCTCTCTTTCAGCTCATGTTTCTGCACTTTTCTTGATTGTTTCAGTGTATTATTAGTAGCATACTACATTATCATTGATGGTTCATGTAGGTATATTCATAGTCGGAGCTCTAACATCCCTCTTTTCCTTCCTACAGGTCAATGGAGCTCGAAGAAGACAAATGGTGCACCGCTTTTGTGTCAGTCATCAACACAGGCAATGATGAATATGTCTATACTTATGTGATTCTTCCTTTTATGCATCTTCCATAGAGTAGTATGTTGTTTATGATGCATTGTAACAGTTACATCCACAACTTGTGTGGATGTTTAATTTCATTCTTTCTACTTTTCATTTTGAAAGGAAAGTGCATCTCAATGCAAATTTGTATCATCATTTGAATTCCCGCAATCAAATGAAATCTTGTAAATATGAAAAGCATCATGAAATAAATGAAAGCAGCTGAAATGATTTATTGTTTGTATGCTCAATTTTGTACTCCATTTGATTGTGAAACACTGAATAACAATTCTTGAAACTCAGTTTTCTTATTTCAATGCATAATTGTCACTTATAAAATGATGAATAAGATGCAAACAACACTTAGCATATGTAGAAATAACTGTATTTTCACTTTTAGATATAACAATATTTAACCAACTCCACCAATTGAGCTTTACCGAAAAATTGGTAACAGGTACTTTTCTAAGATTCCTAGACACTTTATTTCTTATTTGGAGTGCTTTGCAAAAAAGTGGGGCACTTTGCGAAAAAGTGGGACAATTTGTGAAAAGGTGGGAAACTTCATGAAAAAGTGGGACACTTCACAAAAAAGTGGAACACTTTATGAAAAAAGAGGACAATTTGTTAAAAAAAGGGTTGCTTTGCAAATTTTTCTTTCAATGTCCTAAATCTATCTAGAAATGTGTAAAATGTAAAATAGATGAGTAAAAAGAAAGCTAAGGTAGAGAAGAATCCACTCATTGAATGTTGCAGGTCGCCTAGCGCTACCTCCTGGTGTAGGCTCTCAAGTCTCGGAGGAATGTATGGTTGTACGCTCGAAATTGTCACTCACTCTCCACCAAAATAAAACTACAAAAGGTAAAAGACAAAATGGTCACAAACTAATTCACTTTTACTCTTTATACTTTCAAATTAGGTTATTTACATATTAGGGTTAATAGTGCTTTTTTCATTCAAATTAACATATTTGGGGCTAGAGAACTCCATTTTTGATGCCATTTGTTGTGTTGGATTTGTAATTCCACTCTTATTCTCATCAAATTTCTATCATTATGTGGTATAGTACTTGGAAATACCCTATGATATGATTTAAGCAATTCAATGTGGTTAGAGCTACCTTGATTTCACATCCATAAAGCAAGTAGAATCAAGGGGGGCATACATCTACCCTTGAATTTTAATTCATGAGGAAGTTAGATAAGAATATTTTTGGATGACTAGAATGAATTGGTTGTGTAGGATGTGATTCCTAAAATTGTGGTTTTGCAGATAGCTACAATGGAGGCTTCATTCTCCCTTGTTTACAAATGAATCCATATGAGTATCCTTTTATGAGATAAAATTTACTGTTCAAATTCCTTAGCTTGCATATTCACATAGTGTCATATGGGTGCTAAAGTGAGGGCTAAATGTAGTGTAGAAAATTGTATCCCCTTCCTAGAGATGGTAAAATTTCACACTTAGTTTGGACCTATTTTAGTACCTTTACATTCATACACTTTAAATCATCATTAATAGGCCACTAAGACCCTTTATTTCAGATCCCAAGGCTTATTTTAGTTGAAATCCTAACAAAATCAACAAATTCATTCAATTTTATAACAGCCCAACATTTCCTCACCCTAAAGCTAGGTTGGGACTCATATGTACCTTGGGAATATGAGTCCCCTAGGTGGCAACCATATGCCACCTTAGGTGCATGAGTCCTGTGTGGCCCCTTTTTAGGTTTTGAGTGGGGAAATTAAGGTTTCTAATTCAAAATTTTGGCTAATTTTGACATTTGGGATCTAATAAATGTTTAAATTAGATGAGATTCCTATAAAAACTAAGGTTTTGAATCATTACTTCACCTAGAAAATTAATTCAAGAGCTAAGAAATCAGAGAAATTTCAAGCAAGAGCATTTAAGAGAGATTTTCAAGCATTCAAGAATAAGGGGGTATGTGTAGGATCATGATGGGCCAAAAAGTGGCAATATGATGGGTATGTGGTAACTTTCTTTTTTGAAAAATTGATGAAACAAAAGGGTTTTTAAAGGAGATTCTTTTCCATCAATATAAATTATGCTTTACTTTGAATTTAATAAGTAATTATTATTAATTTTCTATTTGAATTATGACTAAAGTCTGATTGATAGGCTGATTGAAAAACATCGATAGCTTCAAACAGATCACATTTTTGAATCCAAAGCATGTGCCACATTCCATGCTTCACATACTATAGGATTAAAAAAAAAAAAAAAAATCAATTTCATAAAATTTTGGCCAAGTTAAGGTGGTTAGACATACGAGTTTTTATATTTTTTAAAAGGTGTAATAAAAATTTCATAATTATTATTTACTTGGAAAAAAATTACAAAAAAATATGCATCACATCGAGGCATGATTCATCTACTTATATCTAAAATATTATAAAAAATATTATCATTTTATTGTGGTTAGGGTGGTCAGAAGACACCCTTCTTTTTTCCTTGAAATTTAAGTACTACTACATTGAATTTTCAAATTTTCACCAAATAGAAAAAAACCTAGTAGTTTAGAAACTAAATTCAATTTTCTATAGATTCTATTCTTACATATTTTTGAAATAATATAGATAACTAATTCAAATTTTTATGTCAAATTGCCTAACTCTGATTTTTCTAAATTTTTCCCACTTAGGGCCTATTTTTTCCATGATGATCCTGCATATACCTAGGGAACAAATAAAATTGAAGTCTTGGAGAAACATTATAGTGTTTTTGTAGGCCTTCAAGCTCTCTTTCATTAAAGATCTAGCATTGTCAAGGATTGATGATGGTTTCCTATGGAGAATCATGATGGATTCTAGGTTGGAATTATGCAACTAGCCATTGAACCAAGCTAATGACTTGTTTCCTAAGTGATTCCATCCTCCATTATCATTCTAATTTCTACCTAAAGGAAGGTACATGCATTGAATTGTGGCTTATTAGGATGATTAGAGATCTCCTAAAGTGAGTCATTATTGTTATGTTTCATTCATGCATGTCCTATTCTAGCACATTAGAGTAGGGTGTCATTGCACTCTAGATCTCCTAATATTAAACACACTTAAGATTAGTATTTTCATATGCATTTACATTCAAGATCTATTATCTCTTTCAAGGTTTAATTACCAAACTAGGGGTTTGATTGAGGAAAACCCCCAATAAGAATATTAACACTATACTTTATTTTGCTGGTTTTAGCAGGTTGAAATCCAAAAGCAAGGTTTCAAATACAGAGGAAGGAAGGGTAGAGATAGGAGAATAGATCTAGATCTTGACTTTCCAAAAAATAAGAATGAGACTAAATCACCACTTGTGGCATATGAGTCCTAGTATAACACTTTTTCTAGGTTTCAATAGATTCAAACTTGGCACTATGAAATTCCAGTTTCTGCCTAGAAACCCTAAGCTGAGACTAAATCACCCCTACTGGCGTATGAGTCCCAGTGTGCATTAAACATCAAAATTTAAGGATTATAGACCTTATTTCAAGCATCTTCAATTTTCTAGGTGCCCCTCTATTCATTCTCAGATTGTTATTTAGATTTAGAGTTTTATTTCCTAGATTATATAGCTAGATTTGCATATCATTTGCATTTCCCTCTTTCTAAGCCTTTGATTAGTGGTAAACCCCTTTTTATCTTTAATCACATCCTAGGAGACCTTATATCATATCTCTTCTCCCAATTGCACCATTATATTGAGATCTCTAGGGTTTCCTTGAATGAACTAAAGTGAAATAGGCCCTAAACCCTAGTTCCATCTCCTAGAAGGTGGAACCCTATTTCTTATGTGTCTAGTTTCTTAGAAATATCAACCAAATGAGAATTCACCATTACAATCCTTTTCAAACCTTCAGAAAATAGGGTTTTATGAGTAATTTTGAAGAATACATTTGTGTTCTATTTCTAGGGTCTCACCTTCAATACAATTCCTCTCAAATTGATAAGAGCATTTGAATGCCTTCTTCTCTTCTTAGATATGAATATAAAATTTTGGTTTTGAATGAGCATAGACTATGTAAATGGAGCAAAAGTAGTTCAAATTTACCCTATTTTTTCACAATTAATGCATCTTTCCCTTGTCAAGTGAGTGACTACCAAAGTACTTTGTTTCTTTACAGAGATCCAAAATCCTTTTTCAATTCTCTATGTTGAAAGGTGCTAAACAACTAAGAGGGGGGTGAATTAGTTGTCTCCAAATTCAAATGCAAAACTTTAAACACTTATCAACTTCACAACCACTTTATTCTATTATTAAGTATGAACATGAAATCCAAATAACAAAAGGAAAAATCAACACAAGAGACACCAGATTTACGTGGAAAACCCAATAAGGGAAAAACCACGATGAGGATTAGCTTAGTAGTTCCAAAACTGAATACAAAAGGCTCACTACCCAAAATAGGAGTCATTGTACAGATACAAAAGCTCACTACTTACAAAGAGGACTCACTATCTAGGCACGAAGGCTCATTTCCTACAAAAATAATTGCAAAAATAGAAGTGGTTTCACAGCCAGAATGAATTACTAAGAGTACACCTAACAAGTGCTAATTTAGTTTCGATGATGCTTAATAAACTGACTTAACACACTTCATCATCTTCACACTTCTTCACACTCGAAACATCGTAACACACTACATGCCACAATCATCAAAACTGTCCAACATATATATCTGATTCATCTATAAGCATCAATTAGGTTGGCCTAATTAGATTGAATCTTCATTCACCAAAAATCAACTGTCAGCTTTAAGCATATAAAAAGACTTTCCAAAATCAATCCAAGTGCATGCTACATCATGTCGACATGGATGAAAGATAGGTCACACATTATTTGTATCATAAAATTAATCTATTACAACTTCAACAGTATATTAGGATGACCAAGGATAGACCTAATAGCAAAAATGCAACATCAAAATAATGCCAATACGCCATACAAGCACCTGTGCATGTGAGATTATGAACATACATGCTTCCAACATCCATAAACCATTTCCAAAAACCACAAGCAACAACAAACAACCATAGAGGATTGCAAACCAAAATACTAGAGGATGATAACTGTATACCAATTCAGATACCAGTCTAGAATACTGGATCAAACAATGACTTAATCTTATAGTTACAACTCATACAACATGGTGACATCAATGACAACACAAAATTTGTATAATAATATTTTCTTCTTCATTCTTCCAACAATCTCCCCCTTTGTCATTGATGGTAACATGTGCGAAAATTTACAAAAATTCCTATATACACCACAACATTTTCTCCCCCTATCTCCAATATTCTCTCCCCTTTTACTGTTTTTCACATGAGTCTCTCTCCCTTTGACATCAATGGAAAAGGGTGACCCAAAAAATATGATGTAAACATATGTACATGGCAATAATGTATATACAAAGGAATTCCAACTCCCCATTTCGAACATTCAAGTGAAAAAAACACTTTTTACATGAAATATTTTCTTGTACCTCTCTCTTATGGTCAGAAGAATCCTCTTCCAAGAAAACACTGTTGAACTCATTATTGTACTCATACTATCCAATAAAGACAACAATTCAAATGATGATATCTGGTCTGAAGATAGACATTGTCATTCACAATCTTTTGCATCAAAAGAAATTCCACAAAGATGATCCAACTAAACCTTAACAATCTCTTTAACCAACCAAAAAGTTTTAACCAGGTCTCCCCTCTGTCTCTGAGCAATCAAAAACTCTACATGTAATTCTCCAACTCTTATTCTCTATTTTCCATTTTTTTCTTTGAATAAATCAAAAAAAAATCCAATACTATTTATCTCATATTTAATGGCTTCAATTTTTCTTCTAAAATTGTCAACAATTGCAAGCCATCAGAGACAATTCCTATAGATGTCAGATATTTTCTTAATGTACTTTCTTGTCTCATTAATGTGTTTGGATAACATTTGTTTGGATTTGGTACATCTTCTTTCAATCATAGCTTCAAACTTATGTCCTTCAGGTCCTTCTAGAAATATTCTTTCTTCAATCACTTCTACTAAATCATCCAGTAATAAGTCAGACAAATCTCAGACTATAATACCCTTTTTGAGAATATAGTCAATCAACACATCAGCAATTTTAAGTCTCTTGATCAAAGAGCAAGCACATCACATTTCACCAACCTTCTTCATATCACCTTTATCTAACATCACTTGAATATGCTCTAGATCAAAGGAGTCAAATCTAGATAGAGATTATTCTTGATTATTCTTTTCTTTTGAGATAGTGATGACATCTTAAATTGTGACAATCTTTCTCTTTTTAAATTCTAGAGGGGACCCACCAATGACAACTTCTAGCTCTTTCTTTTCAGAAGAGGAACCCTCTTCAAACTGACTAGGCATACTAGAGCACAAATTCATTTGCAGGGATGAGAGATAGGTTTTGCATACACCTTCCTTATCCTCCATAGATTCCAAATACATGTAAACTTTTTTCCAATAGGGATGTCAGATTCCCACTTAACATTCTCTCTTGTTGGTAGAGAACTCAAAAAGTAAAATACCAAACATATGAGCAGAGAGCCAAACTAAAAAGGATAACCCTTAGCCAATGACATTGAAAAATTTTCAATTAGGTTTTCCATAATAAGGGTACACAAATCAAATTGCTTGTTTTCCTTCACCATCATGTGTGCAAGATATACAACAATAGACGAAGTAGAACCATCATGATTTCTAAAGTAGATTTAATAAGAGATGTCGTACACAACATACCTTACTGTAGGATTGAAAATGGTATTTATTAGTAGAGCTTCGAGATCTTTGTTGAAACTAGTAAGTTCCTTCACATCTTTGTATTTCACGGTTTTCTTCCCAGGGAGGTCACCAACACTGCACAAACTAGTAATAGCTTTGATTTCCTCCTTCTTGATCATATAGTGTTTGTTGAAAATAATGTTTTCATCCTTGCATTGACTTAATAGAAACAAGATAGATTATTTATCTGCAAACTAGGGAAATTATCCCCATAAATCCATACCCATAGTTTTTATGATCTGTAATTCATTTGTCTTCAACCCTATTTCCATTTCCTTCATTTTTTGATGATCAAACTCTTCCAAATCAACACCATTAAGCCTCAACAAAATATCACCACTCGATCCTCTACCAACGGATTCTATCACAGTGCTAATCTTCTTCAAACCCTTTCTTGTTCAACAAAACTTCTTCTTTTTCACTTTTTTAAACTAAGAGATGAAATTGATAAACTTCCACCTTTTATTATAATGATTTCTCCAGATTGCCCCAAATCGCTTCAAGATCACTTCAAGATTTCTCTAAGTCATTTTTCAATCTTTTCAATTTCACAAGTGATCAAAAATAGCTTATAGATTTTTCTTTATACATCATCATGTTGCCCTAATTCATATTAAATGTGCCAGACTTTAAAAAGATAATAATAACCCTATTTCTTTGCACTAAGAAACCTAATTTTCTTCGTAAATGAACATGCCTACACATTTTCTTTTGGTTTCTTTTTCACAACCTATTCCTATCCATTTCTTACAACATATCTTCATGTCAACATTTGACACACCATATATCCAGGGGGTTTTCACAATCTCTTGATAATGCTCCCCCTAAGACCATGCTAGGTCTAATTTCAGATGAATTGCCTACACTGGATTAGGGCACAAACGCATATGTCATCTCTGGTTCTTCTTTCTTCCTCCATATCTTGTCCATTTCTTGATTAACCTCTTCCTTGTCAATTTTCTTCACTGGTTCATTCTTCTCTACTAGAGCAGACTGCTTTCCCTTTTTACTTCTACAAACCCTTGAAATATTTCCCAATTTGTTGCAATTGTAGGAGACAAAATTGTTATGATTAGTTTGTCCTCCATTAACCCTTGATCTACATTTATTTTCTTTATGTCCAAGCTTGCTACATGTATAGCAATAGCCAATAAAGGATTGATTCATTATTCCTTCATTAGACCAACTCATCATCCAAGTTCTGCATTCACTAGCTCTATGTCCAATTTTCTTGCATGCAAAACATTTTCTAGAGAAGGAACTAGCAAAATGATTCATTCTAATTTTGCACTCAGTTGCCCTATGACTAAATTTATTACATGAAAAGAAAACACCATAGAAGGATGGAAACCTTTCAACATTTTCTTGTACGACAGGTAGTCTTCTAGCAAAGTTACATGGATTTCTTTTATGCTTCCCTTTATCTTGAGTCTTTTGATTATCCTTAGGATTCTGCACTACCTTAGAAATTTCATCGACTTCATTTCCCAAGCCACCTTTTTGTTTAGAAGGTCTTTGTCTCACAAGAAAATCATCAAGATTATTGGAGCTTATCTTGAAATTATCTTCACATATTTTTTCTTTCTCTAGTTTTACTTTCAGGTTCACCACTTCTTGTTCAGGGTTTGTGCATACATTAGTCTTGCTTTGTACCACAATATTCATACATTATTCAATTCTTTTCTTTTCCTCTACTAGCACCTTCAATCTAGTAATTTTTTCATTTTGTGTTTCAATTGCTCACACACTTCCCTATGTCTTTTCTTAAATTTCTTCAATTTCTCTTTAAATTTCTAGACACATTCATTTGCCTCATCAATATTTTCTTTCAAATCTTTGTTTTCACTTTCAACCTTGTTAAGATCTTAAAGGACAACCCGTAGCTCTTCTTTGTCATCAATTTGTTCAAAATTCAGAATCTTCCTCAAGCTGTTAGGCTTCTCTAGAGGAACCAAGCTTTGATACAAATTGTTGAAAGGTGCAAGACAACTAAGAGGAGGGGTGAATTAGTTGTCTCCAAATTCAAAAACAAAACTTCAAACACTTATCAACTTCACAACCACTTTATTCTATTATTAAGTATGAGCATGATATGCAAATAATGGAAGGAAAAATCAACACAAGAGACACCAGATTTATGTGGAAAACCCAATAATGGAAAAAAAAAACAGTGAGGATTAGCTCACAATATAAAGTAATTCCAAAACTGAATACAAAAGGCTCATTTCCAAAGGGCTCACTGCCCAAAATAGGACTCACTATCTGGATACAAAAGATCATTGCTTACAAAGAAGACTCACTATCTAGGCACGAAGGCTCAATGCCTACAAAAAGGAATGCAAAAATAGAAGTGGCTTCACAACCAAAATGAACTACTAAGAGTACGCCTAACAAGTGTTGATTCAATTTTGGTGATGCTCAATAAACTAACTTAATACACTTCATCATCTTCGCACTTCTTCACACTTGCAACTTCACAACAGACCACACACCACAATCATTAAAACTATCGAACATATATATTTGATTCATCCACAAGCACCAATTAGGTTGGCTTAATTAGATGCAACCTTCATTCACCAAAAAACAACTGTCGGCTTTAAGCATATAGAAAAACTTTCCAAAATCAATCCAAGCATATAACACACTACATCATGTCGACATGGACCAAAAATAGGTCACACATATATCTATATCATAAAATTAATCCATTACAACTTCAATAGTATATTAGGTCGGCCAAGGATAGAACTAATAGCAAAAATGCAACACCAAAATAATGTTGAAATTCCATACAAGAACTTGTTCATGTGAGATTTTGAACATACCTGCTTCCAACATCCATAAACCATTTCCAAAAATTGCAAGAAGCAACAAAAAACCATAGAAGATTGTAGACCAAAATACCAGAGGATGATAATTACATACCAATTTAGATACCGGTCCAAAATACCATATAAAACAATGACTTAATCTTGCAATTGCAACTCATACAATATGGTGACTATGAAGTGGTTTTTCTTATTATTCCCCTAACCTTCTAGTCTTCGACTTCCTTTATTTTTTATGGAAGTGTTCGGGATAATGAAAGGCTAGTAAGGAAGATGGGCAATACACCATGGGGTGGCTGCACAACTTTCCCTTATCATTTTCCTTTTAGAGGAGCACCCAAGATACTCGTCAGGATGGTAGGAATATTTTGCAAAAAAAAATTTGTAAAGCATAAGTTTCCAATTGCGTGACGTGTCATCACTCTATCAAAGGAAGACTATATCTCTTATAGAGTAACATCTTTTGGAGACTTTCAAAACTTGCTGGCTTTTCTTTTCTTATTTCCCAGGATTGAAGCTTGAAGTCGATGTTTCGAGATGATGTGACTAGTTAGCGAGATTCTTTTTCTAGGCTGTTATTTTTAGGATTTGATCATGTATAGGCTTCTATCTTTAAAATATCTAAAAGACATTAATGCATTAGCTGAAGAGTTAATGCAAAGCTTTTTTGTGACCTAACCAAGGGTTTATGAATTAGATTGCGAGCTATCAAGTATCAGCATCTGGAAGCAATTACTTCTGAGTTAAGGCGGTGTTTCTTTCTTTTAGTGGCTATAAGAAGAGAGCGGCGAAAAAATGAAAAAAGGAATTTTTTTTATTTTCCACGAGGAACTATTTCTTTGTCAAAAGAAGTGTTTCTTTTTAGTTTTCTTAAGGTTTTTAGAATTGCTTTCAGAAGCAAGTTATAGAACTACTTTATTTTGGCATATTACATCTATTAAGGTTTAAACTATTATCGGATTGGCATCCGACCTTTGTTTCAAAGTTCAGTTTAAATTAAAGCACAAACTATTGAAGGGGAATTATTGAGCCTATGCATGTATGGCCTTTTTCAAGCTTTCTCTCTTTATATTGTCATTTTGAATGAAACACTGTGTCTTGAAAGCTATATTCGAATAGTTTTAGTAGTGGATTTCTATGCTTTATGCTTGTGTGGTGAAATAGTAGCTTAGGAAAATTGGACTTTTCTATTTTTCTTAAAGTTGTTATTCTGTTATGCTATGTTGTATTAGGAGACAAAGTTCTCATAATTTCTGGAATATCATTCTTTTACTCTAAGGAATCTTTATGTTTGATCGGACCTCAATGAACACTTCCTAAGGAAAGATTTGAAAGTCTGCACTATGCTTGAAGTTAGCCTTTGTTCTTTGTTCTCTTTCCAACAATGAGGGGTTGTGGCATTCTGTGTCCTTTATATCAATCACAGGAATAACTTGGGTTTGAAATGTTGTAAAAGATTTGGTGCATCACATTTTATGTTTTATATTTACATTTCCTTTCTCCCCTTATGTCAAAACCCCAATAGAAGAGTTGGATTTCTATAAAAAAACCCAGAGGTATTCAGTGAGATGCAATTTTTCCCCCACTCACTAAATTTCCTATGAGATTGTTGTAGAAGCACAAGCTTTGATGATCAACATTTCTTTTTCTGGCATACCCAGTGGGACCAAACTTTTTTCGAACACCTGATTAGAAGTAAAAAATATTTCTTGAATTAGGTTAAGGAAGGAAACTAGATGTTTCATGCCCAGAGTCCAAACAGGAGCATCCTCGAGAGGTCACTTCTAGTACTCTCAGTTACCTTCCTCAAATCCTAGAAGGAGAAGAACTATATGTTTTGTATCACCTATAAGGAGTAAAAGAGTGAGAAGTCAGAGTCTAGTAGCTAGAGCCTTATCTACTCTAGCTGGAAGCTTAAATTTCCAAATAAGATTGCTTGTATGTCCGATTCATAGGAATCTTTTCTCCATGGCTCATGTACCTCCTACAACTATAAATTTCATAACATGGGATAGTGGTAGTCCACTATAGCCACCCACACCCCTAGATGTATGGCCTGCCATACCTACTAATGCCCTTAATGCTATTCCAAGATTCCCCAGGGAGGATTTCAAAACCCCTTTTGAACACCTTCAAGATATAGCGGAGGTATGCAGGGTACATAACATATCGGAGGAAAATATTGTGTTGATACTACTAACTATCTCTTTTAAAGGAAAGGCCCAAGATTGGTATCAATCTTAGGTCTCGAGTTCTATCATCTCCTGGGACCAGCTTGGAGGGTGCTTGTTTGAATGTTTTTTAGAAAAGGGAGACCGCTCTTCAATATTACATCAATTAATTACCATTAAAAGTGCCTCGAGAGAAGCCGTGAGCAACTTCAACACCAAGTTCAATAAAACTTGGCATAGGATTCCCTTGACTGCTCACCCCCTAGCTGTGATGTAATTCATGTTCTATCTGAAGGCTATCAATCTGAACATCGTAGTTATAATAACTTCCATGGGGGGAGATATCTTGCTCGATGCTTATGAGTTGGCGGTGTGAGCGGAAAATAGTCTAATTGATGTTGGGAAGCTCTTGCCTTGACCCCCCATTCCTATGTTCACAAAACCCTTTGGAACCTCACAATAAGGAGCCTGTTCAAGTACATTCGCTATACAAAGTAGCATGTCAGATACGCTCCAATCTATGTATATATATCCCTCCACACAAAACAACATGTCGGGTTCAAGTTCAGTCATGGTCGACATTAACAACATGAAGAATCTCATGCAGACTCTTGTTAATGAATTGGTCATACTCAAATGGTAGTAGGAAATGCCTTCAAAGTTGAATGCTCAGACCTATGGTGGAAGCAAGATTCCCTATCAATAGAACTCATACCAAGGTTTTCCCTGAGGAGGAATCTAATAGACAACATCTACTAACTAGATAGTTTAGGTTGCCATGTCACTTCAAATGGTAAAAGGAAGTCAAAGCAGAGAATTGATCCAAGGCCAAAATAATTTGGTGGAAGAGGGTGACGTGTAGTGTCTCCCATGCAATTCCAATCATCTTCCATAGAATTTCCCAAAGGGAAATGTGCAAAAATGAATGCTGCAACAAAGAGGTAGAGGCCCATCCCCGAATGCAGATGAGTGTGGGTCATCCGAAATGGAGAATGCTCATTTTAGAGTGTAATTGCAAGGGATGTCCCTGGAACAAGAGGTAGACATAGCACTTGATCAAGCAATGTTCTTGTGGTTGGAGGAAGAAGATGCAGTGTATGTAAATGAAAGTCCAATGACTGGCGTTTTGCCGGTATGGTTGGATTACAACACAAGATCTAAGAGGAGACTTACAGAGAATATGCACAGCAAACTCTGCCATGACCATAGCCACGTCAACTATTCCCCATAGAGAAATAGGTTGTGTTGCCCATCGTCTAACCTTGTTCGAAGCCATGTAACTTACCGTTAGTGGAAAAGGAGGAAAAAAAAGCACCAGGCCCAATCATGATGGGACGTTTTCTCCCGAAAACAAAAGAAATACCACCGGTTAAGCCTAAGGCTTAAATAGTTGGGATGCTTAACGTAGTGGAGCAATTGAAGAAGGCACCTGCCAATGTGTCATTATGGGATGGCATATCATTTCATGAGTAGAAAACTCTGCTTTAGGAAGCATTATAGGCAGAAGGGAAAAATTTATAGGTGAACGTAACTTAGTTAAACAATCAGAGTGGAAATGACAGATCCATGCTTCCCCCTAGGCTCCAAAAGCAATGACTTATTCAAATAACATGAGAAACATTAAGGAGAAAGAGGTAAGTGGAACAAAGCCGACGCCATTATTTTTAATGCTTATAGTAGGAGATAAATTGTTGCATAATAATATGATTGATTCGGGGGCTAGCATGACTATTATGCCAAAACAAGTGGCAGATGCTTTAAAGCTTAAGTATGAACCCCTTGAGAAGGGAATCATGCAGCTAGATAGAAAGAAGGTCCCAACCATTGGTCAGATAAAGGATTTATCTCTAACCCTTTTCTCCTACCCGAGCCAAACAGTCACTCAGGAAGTGGTAGTAATAGACATTCCACTGATTTTTAGGATGTGTCTATCAAGGGATTTCACCGCTAAACTTGGTGGATATCTGGCACTTGATTGGTCCCACTTGATTTTGAGAACCAAGCACAAAGAAAAGATGAAGATTCTTTCAGAGCCTTTGCATCCTGAACATATTGCAGACAATGCATTCCTATGCTTTGAAGGCACGCATATTGCTATATCTCAACAAGAGAAATATTGTGTTGAAATGCTAGAGGATGAAGAGGATACAAGTGAGCAAACTCTTGAGGAAGAAGTGTTGCTCAACCAATTCATTGATTCTGATCCATTTGGAAACTTCCATGCAACCAGGCTCGACACCTATGTAATTTTTTATGGTGATCAAAATTTTCTGAAACTAATAAAGGATGGGAAGAAATCTGATGACCTCTCTGATAATCGGTTATGGACCCTATATTTTGACGGTGTCAAGTGTAAGGTCGGCGCCGGTGAGGGTGTTTTTTTACTCTCTCCAATGGGATCCAAGACACTCAAATCTTACCATTTTATGTTCTCATGTTTAAATAATGATGTTGAATATGAGGCCTTAGTTCACGGCCTAAACCTTGCACAAAGAATGAGTATAAAGAGAATACAAGTTTTTGGAGATTCAGAGCTAGTGGTGAGCCAAGTTCGCAATCAAGCAGCAACAAAGAATACCCAAATGAGGTCATACAAACACTGAACTTGGGACCTAATTGAGGGTTTTGAGGCCTTCAACATACAAGTTATTCCCCAATCCCAAAACAACATAGCTAATCAAATGGCATCAGTTGGGTCACAATTTGAACCAATTTTTGACTCAACTAGGATAAATGTAGTATAAGTCATTGTATGATCCTCAATTCCTAACAATGACAAAATTTGTAGGTTTCCAATGATGATACTTAGATAGCTACCTTAATACAAAAGGGATGAATGATTCCTGACACTCCAACCCTAGGAATAGATTTTTCTAGTGGGCAGGTCATCCAATTAAAATGGAATAAGCTTTTGAGAGGATTGATTTCCCTTGAGAACCTTTTTGACTGTGAAGATGCAAGAAAGACAAATGAAGGTTCATGGAAGATGAGAGAGATTATGAAGAACTTGATGTCACGTGTGGTAGAAAGTTGAAAGTTGGAAAAGAGGTTCTGACTAAAGATAAATAAAGAATAAGGGATCTATGTTATGAATAGAATGGAGTTATGGCTTGGACCTATGATGACCTTAGAAGTTATGGCCCTGGTATAATTCAACATAGCATTGACTTGGAGGAAGGGTCTAAACCCATCCAATAGAAGCAAAGGCCTTTCAACCTGAAGGTTGAGGCGTTAATGGCACAAGAGCTTACCAAGTTGGTCGAGTCCAAGATAATATATCCTATCAAACATTCCACCTGGGTGTCAAATCTGACACCTGTCCAAAAGAAGAATGGAGATATTAGACTTTGTGTCGATTTCTGAGATTTAAACAAGGCATCACTTAAGGACCATTACCCCTTTCCTTCAATGGAGCAAATTATGTAGACATTAGTTGGGTCTAAAATTTTCTTTCTACTTGATGGTTTTTCGGGATATAACCAAGTATATGTGAAGGAGAGGGACCAACACAAAACAACATTTACCACTATGTGGGGAACATTTGCATATGCTAAGATGTCATTTGTCTTATCAAATGCTGGTGTGACCTTTCAATGAGTAATGGATATCGCCTTCAAAGGTTTAATTAGCCTAGTCATTTTGATATATCTAGATGATCTAATAGTCTTTTCAAAATCAAAAGATGGTCACTTTAACCATCTAGAAAAGGATTTCCAGAAATGCCAACAGTTCAAGAGTTCTTTGAATCCCAAAAATTGTGTCTTTGGAGTGCCTCAAGGTAAGCTAATTGGATTTGTAGTCTCAAAAGAAGGGATATCAATAGATCTCGAAAGGGTTAGATCCATAATGGAATTACCTCTGCTAGTGAACTAGAAAAGACTCCAGTCATTCTTGGGGAAAATCAATTTCAACAGCAGGTTCATTTTTGACTTTACCATTATTGTGACACCTATTCCACTAATGCTTAAAAATAATCTACTATTCAAGTGGACCTCTAAGGGAAAGAGGCCTTTCAGCAAATAAAGATAGTGATTTTCGCTGCTCCGGTCTTAGCTAATCTAGATTTTTCCAAATATTTCTTACTCCATGTGTATAGTTGTCAGGATAGCATAGCTTCAATACTCACTCAGAAAGGAAATATAAATGAAGGAGAACATCCTGTCACATTCCATTCTAGAACTTTGAAAGGATATGAGATGAGGTATAACTTTGTGGAAAAGCAAGCTTTTTACATAGTTAAAAGTTTAAAGAAATTTTGACACTTGGTGTCGGCCAATAAAATCACTATCCTCGTAGCACATCCTAGTGTGCAAGAGTACATCACTAAAGGAAAGATAACTAAAAAAAGAGAAAACTGGATCACTAAAATCCTAGAATATGATGTACTTATATGACTAGCTAAGTTGGTCTAGGGAAGAGGTCTATGTGAATACATTGCACAGGAAATGAGTCCTGTGGTTGAAAGTGAGACTGGTCGAGTCTACTCAAACCAATTCAAGTCCAATGAATCTTGGGTTGTTGATCGGACACAACACATGCAAAAGGGATACTACCCAACTAGTCCTCCAACCAATAAAAGGAGGTACTATTGACTAAAAGGTGTTAGGTATGTACTAATTGAAGATGTACTTTTTAAGAAAATTTATGATGGTGCTCTACTCTGATGTCTTGAAAACCTATAGGCAGAGAGGGTTCTGAATGAGTTTCACTAGAGTCCTGAGGGTGGGAATTTTTTTGCCAAGACCACCGCTTTAAAAATAATGTGGGAAGGATGTTATTGGGCCTCTATCTTTACTAAAGCACATCATCTAGTGCAGAGGTGTACATAGTCCCAATTTTTTGTTAAGAAAAGAAGGAATGCCACTCAACCCCTAAGCCCAATTGTAACCGAGGAACCTTTTTCCCAGTGGGATTTGGATTTTATCGGTATGATAAATCCTATTTCCAATGTCAGACACATTTGGATCCTCACAATGACTGATTACTTTACAAGTTGGACGAAAGGTGTAGCCCTAAAGAATGCAACAAAAGGAGAGATTGTTAATTTCCTCAAAGAGGTGGTGACCAGATTTGGGCCACCCAAAACCATTATATCCGACAATGCCCAAGCTTTTGTTGGGTTAGGGATGTCATATTTTTCTATCAAGCATGACATTTTTCTTAAAACTTCATCAAATTACTACCCACAAGGGAAGGGGCTAATAGATTCCACCAAAAAAAACCTAATTAGGTTAATTAAACGCATTAGGTTAGAACAACAAAGGGACTAGCAAAAGAATCTATGAGTGGCTCTATGGGTAGACCAAATTACCCCCAAGAAGATTCTGAAGACTTCTCCTTATGAGTTAGTGTACATAAAAGAGGTAGTAATAACCATTTCCATAGAAATTCCCACTCTAAAACTACTAAAAGCCCTGGAAGTTGAAGAAAATCGTGGAATGGAATTGTGACTAACAGATCTCCTCAAATTGGAGGAAGAAAAAGAAAAGGCCCATGGATCCATGATCAACCGACAATAGGTAGTCAAGAAATGGTTTGAGAAAAAGGCCTCTAGTCTGAATTCAAGGAAGGGAGCTTAGTGCTAAAATATGATGAACGTGCTCCAAAACTAGGACAACACACAAAATTTGAAACACTGTGGAAGGGACCCTTCTAAATCAGTGCATGTAAAGAAAATAACTCATATGAACTTGAAGATGTGGAAGGAAATGCTTTAGGTATACCAATGAATAGTATTTATCTAAATATTTTCCATTAAAATGCATAGTTCTTTGAAAACTTTAACAGTTATGTAGCATATGTAAAATTTTGTAATTATTTCAAAGTTTTTTTGAGAATAAAACCTAAGAAGGAAACTAAAGAAATAAGTAGCTTGTATTATATTTATTGAGAATTCTACATATATGCAAGCCTGAGGCTTAGATTCAAGCATAAGACTCTCTCTTGATGGTGACTAAAAGGAGTAACGACAAAGTAGCTGTGAGGTTCCCTATTGTCACCCAAGAAATAGAAAAGATTCATTATGAGGTCTTTCTTTTCTCTTCTTCTCTATTTGGTTGCAAAAGGAGGGCCAAAAACCACAGTGGACACGAACACAGGTCCTAAGCCTACTCATTACCACTTTGCACCATGAAGTCAAATTGTTTCCTCTAGGCCAGTCTCGTAACCCACTCCACACCATACTCACAAAGCATAAAAATGGTCGCCGACTGTGAAAAATATTGGTGTGTCCCAATGTCCATAGTTCAAAAGTCAAAGAGAAAGGGTAGCCAAGGAATGTTTATGCCAGAGTCTACATGCCTCCAAAGGTCCATGACACTCGGGATTCCAACATCGGGGATGGCTACTTGCACTATCTCGCCAAGCCCTTCTATCAATGAGGTGTCAAACATCTCTCAGCATAGCTCAATTATCATAGGTTTGGACACATTTAGATCTAGCAGCGAGGCCACAAAGTGAGAAAGCACATTGTAATTGCTCTGAAGCTGGTTCTCATCTGTAATAAAGTTAGTACCCACCACCCATTTGAATGTAGTCATGATAAGTGGGTCACATTTCTTGACCAACCATTTGATTCAGTCACTAGTGATTTCTCCCGCAAAGCTGTATTGCAACCTCTATGGAAGGAGCTGAATAGGGGTCCCCAAGCCAACATACATTCTGGTAAGAAAATCAATTATAGAAAAATGGAAAGAGATTAACGAAAGGCCAACTAAGTTAGAGAACTTTATTTTCAAATGAATGTTGCAAAAGGTGGCTTGACTATATATAGAAAAGGAAAGCCAACAAACTTAACCAACGAAATATCTATTTTTGGCCAGAAGACAATGGAAAAATTTGAGGTAGAATGGACCAAGGTAGATAAATCATATGGAGGATCCCATAGAATGTATTGAGAAATAAATTGGGGCGTTGGGAGTAAATACTCTTGCGCACTGATTGTTGACATGTGTCCATCATCGAAATTAGTGCCAACTATCTCATTAATGAGAAAATATGGGGTTAACACACTAAAAAAGAAAAAATAATCTCTAGCAGATTAATGGTTACATTTTTCAAGGGTAATTTGCACCACTTTAGCATGTTTGGTATGATGGAAAGCATGCTTCTTGAGGCAATGCTTCTTTTTCATTAAGAGGCGGTGAAAGGAATGTACTTATTTCATGCTCATAACATTTTTGGTATTCCCAAGGGATACAGATCTTTAGTCTACACGTATCATCCCAGTGACACCATTTAATAGCCCAACAATAATAGCAGAACCTTAAGTGCATGTACTGGCAATTTAACAATTGATTACCCTCAAAAGTATGTTTTTATTTTGAAGGAAAAGGAAACTGGATGTTATCCCTAAGAGGTTCTCTACAACTTTTGATACAATCATGGCATAACCATCAACCTCTAGAAGACATGCTATAGCTTCAAGCCAATGACCTGTTTATGCCAATTTTTTTGGGTGGAAGTCATTCGCCAATGCCCTAAATATGGAGAAGTGGCCTTTCAAATGCTACAAGAAGGTGTTGATTGATAATCCCATGAAGAGAGAAATAGTACAAGATATCGCCAACAATTTTTTTGATCCCAAGTTGTTAGTTAACCCGAAAATCCTTAGAGAAGGCACATTTCAGAGAAAGGAAAAGTATGGGACATCCGAGGGTTTTGCACTTTGACTATGGGATTGCGGTTTTCCATAGTTCATGTTTCATGTTGTGCATCCATGCCATGAATTGGTCGATGCATGTGCCCGAAAATTCAACGAGGTGACAAGGGTTATCCAAAGTGGAAATATTAGGGTTACCATCTCTGCTCAAGCCATACGGGATATGTTGTGTATCCCTATGGCCTAGGATTCATAGTTTTTCAATGAAGAAAAGATGGATCTTTTTGGGGAAGAAAAGGCCAGAAGAACAAACTTTTATGAAGAAGAAACAAGGGAACGACTGGATAGAGGTCATTTTTCCTTCCCTCTATCATATGATATTTTCAAGATGGAAACATAGTCAGTATTCTCGATGTTGGCCTGGGTATTTGGTCTTGACCATGATACCCAGGTTCTTCCTTTTCAGTTCAGCTCAGCTTTTGAGCTAAAGAAAGAAAAATTCTAGAGGCACTATGATATTGCCGAGGTGATAGCTAGGAACATGTTGAACAAGATGAAAAATTACGGGACTGATTCTAAATTCAGGTACCCTTCCTTAGCTCATTTGATTTTACATCCAAATTTTGAATATTTTGGGAAAAATGTGCCAGTATCTAGGATGGATGAAAGGAACTATCTTCACCTAGTTTCTATGTGGACCCATCTGCTTTCTAGAACAAGGGATTATTATGGGTTTTTGGATTACTTTTTGAGGCCTATACTCCAAGAATTGTTACCCTACCCTATGGGGCATTTCTCTCCTAAGATTCTACAATGGATGAGGATCTCGCCGAACCCAGTGGATTCATTCCTAGGTGTGAATTTCACATTTATTAGATTTCATGGTTTTCCCAATGAGTCTTTTTGACTCCCCAGATTTTTAACAGACAAATTTTTCATAAGTTGGAAGCATGCTGCATGATCAGCGTCAACAAGATCTATGACATGGGAAGAAATAAGATGAATTTAGTATTCACCCCTCTCAATATTGCTAATAGTTAGGTATCACTTTACAAAGGATTTTGTGAAGAACTCCAAGAATCTATTAGCTTAATTTTGGTTTCCGTCATCATTTTTGATAAGTGGGATCCTAATCCACGGTGATTTTATAGCATAAAGAAAGAGGAGCGGGAATACTTCAAAAGAAGGAAGAATATGACTTTAGAAAGTGTGGAGGTATAAATTGACTTGAAGCATATCCCTTTCAAGTGACTAGAATGGCTGAGTTTCTACACACTGAAGATCTCATATGACAGGAACCTTACAATGAATAAGTCCATTAATACACAACTAAAGAAGAAGGGGTGCTCCAAAAGGAAGAAGGAATATTCTGGTAGGAGTGGAATTGTCTCAACCTTCTTGTCAGACAATTCCCACAATATGAGGAATTCAAGTATATTTATGATAAAGAGGCTAGTTTTGATGACAGTAATCTAGGAACCAACCATGAAATTGATGTAGAACAAGTTCCATGCCAGAA
>VDFB02091538.1:0-20525 GCA_007258455.2 Sequoia sempervirens | reverse complement strand
GACCACCAATTCTGAAAATTTTTAAAAATGATGAAGCACTCTCAGAATTCTTGGGACTTCAAGATAACATTCCATGTGGGGATCAAAAAGTAGGGTTTGAAATTGAGGTAGACACACATGCATACTATTGTGAGGAGTCCTTCAGTCACAAAAGTGAAAAACTAAGAATAATCTCTAGGGATTTGAGTAAAAACCACACCATGGCTCTCTTCGACCCAAAAATAGTAAAAAAAAAGGACACATCTAACAGTGAAAACCTCTTTGAAGTGCTTGAGGAAGGGGGATTCAATCTTCCTCTTAGAGCTCTACATCAAGAAAAATTAGTGATTCTAGCTGAAAAATGCAACCCAATGAACTTGGGAACAAAGGAAACTCCACATATCACATTTTATACAAATTCATTACTAACAGAAGAACAAGAGTTCCTAGCAGCTTTCTTAAGGGAGAGAAAGGTTAACTTTGCATGGAGCTATGTAGATATGCCCAGGCTCAATCTAGAGATTGTGGTCCACCATCTAGTAGTCCACCTTGAAGCAAAGCTCGTTAGATAGAAACTTAAAAAAATGCATCCCAAAATTTCCTTGTTGGTTAAAATGGAGCTGAAGAAGCTACTTGATACAGGGTTCATATGACCAATCGACTATCCAGAGTGGTTATCAAATCTGGTACCTATTTCAAAGCCCAATGGGGGCATCTATATATTCACAAATTCTAGGGATCTGAACAAGGCATGTCCCAAAGATGACTTTTTGCTTCTCATTGTTGATATGATTGTAGACATGACTGTGGGACATGAGATGCCTTCATTGATTGATGGATTCTTTGGATATAACCAAATCATGATAGCCAAAGAAGATCAACATAAAACAACTTTGACTTGTCCATGGGAGACATATTGCTAGAACATGATGTTGTTTAGCCTAAAGAACACTAGAGAAACATAGCAAAGGGCCATTAATCTTTCATGATGTAATCCATAAGATTGTGGAAGATTATGTCGATGACATATTGGAAAAATCTAGAAAGAGAAGGGAATATATAGCAACATTGAGTGCCATCTTCGACAGACTAGAGGAATACTATGTCCCCCTTAATCCAAAGAAGTGCATCTTTGGCATACAATCTGGGAAGCTATTGGGATACATCTTGTCCATGAGAGGGATTGAAATAGATCCTACTGAAGTAAAGGAAATCCTTGAGATGGAGGCACCTAAGACATTGAAATAATTAAGAGGCCTACAAGGAAGGTTCTAGTCAATCCACTGATTCATAGCTCAGTTAGCAGAAAAATAAAATCCTTATTCTCACCTACTCCACAAGGAAGTAGAATACAAATGGGATGAGAAGTGTGATGAATCCTTTAACAAAATCAAAGAATATTTTCTCACACCTCCTGTGCTTATGCCACCAATCCAAGGAAAATCACTAATCCACTACATATCAGCAATATCAACAGCTCTCAGTTCTCTCCTAGCTCAGCATGATGAAAATGGAACACAAAGGGCTATCTACTACATCAACTAAGGAATGAGTTAAACTATTCATTCATCGAAAAATCCTACTTAGCAGTGGTGTTTTTGTCACAAAAATTTAGGCTCTACATGTTGACACATAAAATCAAACTCATCACCAAGATCGACCCACTCAAATACTTTATTTTCAAAGAAATGCTCATAGGAAGGATGACCAAGTGGGTCATGATTCTATTAGAATATGACATTGAATATGTAGAGTGAAAGACAATCAAGGGGCAAGTCATTGTGGACCAATTGGTAGAAATGCCCATGTACTCAGAGAGTCCACTAATTTTAGAATTTCTTGATGAATCCATCTTCAACTTGAGCATAAAAAACCATTGGAAACTCTACTTTGATGGTTCCTATGCACAACATGGATCAGGAGCTAGGGTCTTTTTCATCACTCCACAGGGAAACTGTATACTAAGATCCTACAAGTTAGCATTTCCCTGAAATAACAATATCATAGAATATGAGGCTCTAACCATACGATTCAGAATAGTAGTGTAGTGGCATATCATGGCTCTCAAGGTATATGGGGATTCACAGCTAATAATCAATCAAGTGAATGATGAATACTAGACTAAGGATGAAAAGGTAAATCCATACAAGAAATTGGTGGAGAGTCTCAATGAATCCTTCATTGAGATCACATTCGAGCAGATTCCTAGAGCAAACAACAAAGTGACGAACACCACAGAAACAACTGGATCCTTATTGGACATCCCTCATAGTGTCCCAAAGCATGAATTCATGGTAGAGCAACTTCTTGTGCTTGCATTTGAGGTATCGAAGTATGAATTTTTTTGTGAAATTGTTGGTCTTGGTGATCCTCAGTACCATGACATATATACTTATATGAGAATAGGAGTCTTACCTGTTGACTTACCCTCAAGCCTAAAAAGAACCTTTGTTAAAAAGTCCTCTCACTTTGTTATCCTAGGAGACACTCTATCGTAGGAGTATAGAGGGAACCCTATTATGATGTCTAAATGTTGAGAAGGCATTGACCACCTTAGCCAAGGTACGTAATGGCATATGTTGTTCGCATTCAAGTGGTATGACCTTGGCCAAGAAATTGTTGAGGACAGGGTATTATTGGCCCATTATGGAAAGAGAAGCACATGATTATGTCAGAAAATACCTATAATGTCAATAGCATGGGGAGCTCATCCATGCTCCAGCTCAAGAACTTCATCCCATCATCACACCATGGCCCTTCTAATAGTGGGGGCTTGATCTCATTGGAAAAATAACCCCTACCTCATCCAGTGGCCACAAGTTTATTATTACCGCCATTGAGTACTTCACAAAGTGGGTGGAAGCTATACCATTGACCTACATAGCTAGAAATCAGATATCAAAGTTTATCTTGAACTACCTCATATGCCACTATGGTGTCCCACAAGCCATTATCTCAGATAATGGGACACCCTTCAAAAATAAAGATGTTTGTGACCTATGTGAAAAATTCAAAATCCAACATCGCTTTTCTACCCCATATTATCCCTAAGGAAATGGCCAAGATGAGGCTACAAACAAGACCATTCCAAAAATCCTCAAGAAAATGGTCAATGAAGTTGGTCGTGACTGACACTTGCAATTAGATCCCACCCTTTGGGCCTATTGAACCAACATCTACACACCCATTGGTGTCACACTCTTTTTCCTGGTATACGGATTAGAAGCCATATTACCCATCAAGATCGAGTTGTCGTCACAGACAATATCACTGCAAAATCTCATCATAGATGAGGAATACTGGGTATCAAGACTAAATGAGTTGAAAATCCTAGATGAATGATGAATGGAAGCATTAAACAACTTGTAGGTGTATCAAAGCCAACTCAAGCAGAGCTATAACAAGAAAATTAGAAGCAAGACTTTCTAGATTGGAGAACTTGTGCTAAAAGAGAATCTAAAGAATGTCCCAAATCCAAATGGAAAAGGGAAATTTGAACCCAACTGGTTGGGACCATTTTTTATCACAGCTAGTTACAAGTTAGGGGCATATCAATTATCAACACCAGAAGGCAAGCCTCTGTAGGAGCCCATGAATAGCTCCCATCTCAAAAAAATTTATGCCTAAATCTTGCAAGGTAAATAATTAAAACTACAAAAAAAATAGAAAATGTCTTGAAAAAATGGTCAAATTGATGAAAACCTAGCAAACAAGCATATTGGTGACAACAAAAAAATAAAAATAAAATGAAATAAATCCAAAAAAAATAGAAAAAGGATTAAAAATAGTAAAGAGAAAAATCATGCTCTAGTGAAAACCACTTTGGTAGCACTTTGGGAAAGTACCTTGGTGAAAACCTGGAAAACAAGTGCCTTGCGTAAATAAGCACTTTCCATCAACTAGGATCTTCATGGCTCGTTCTGCATCATCCATCCATTATGCTTCCATCATCCATCACCCATATATGTTTGCATCATAGCTTGATCCTGTGTCCATACTATGATTCCTCCTAGTACTACTCGGCCCATTCTCAAGGCCAGTTTTTCCTACCTTTATCGACATAGTCTATTGCTTCATGTTGGGGGAACATTCACATTAGATTGGATTCATGTATATTCTTGAAGTCCCCAAAATCAAAAAATCCAAAAGCATCATAAAATCATAAAAATCCAAAAACATTTAGAAAATTAGAAAATTCAAAAACATTCAAAACATATCAAAATCCAAAAACAGATAAAAAATTCAAAAGTAAAAAATAAACAGAGTTGTATTATCAAAATATGGGTGTCTGAGCCTTCAACTTAGGAAAGTTTGATCTTTGATCATCCCCCGAGACACGTAGGTTAGTCCTTTAGGATTTTGTCACAATAAACTAGCAATCCATTTGTTCATAGCTCATCAATAATCGAGTCTCTATTAGTCGAACTACGTGGTCTCTATGTGTATAACATAGGCAAGGCTAATCTAGTTGATCAGCCCCTAAGGCCCCTAGGATAGGTATTTAGGTTAGTCTCTTGGAAAAAATATCAGAAAACCCCCCAAAAAATTGAAAATTTGAAAAGCAAACCATTTTCAAAATCTTGAAGATAACAAAAACAACCTAAAAACACATCCAAATATTTAAAAAATTCCACCTGTCTCATCTCGATTTCACCCAAAATAAACATCACTCATAATAAATCATTGTCATCCTCAACCTTTGGTAAAACAATCAGAAACAAGTCTAGTGGATTAAAAGAGAAAACTGAAATGTCAAAGTCTCAAGTCTAGATCGGTATGTAAAAAAGTTAGTCAACTCTTTTTGTCAATAGCCTATCATCCAGTTAGTCCTATATCAAATCATCTGATATCATCATGTCCTAGGATGCATCCTTCCTACAATGGACATCAACATCAGGCATCACCATAGTTTAGTCTTGGCTTTCGGTATTTAAGAACAATAGCTTGTTTGTTTACTTTATCTTTGTCTTTTAACTTATCCTTTTGTGCTCATTTCAATGACCTCTGGATGATGTCCTAAACAAAGGGATTTAGAGAGATAAGAATGGGGCAACGATCACTATATTTTTATTTGTTGTGCTTGTTGGATATTCCTATAATATAACTTTTTCATATGTGCTTTGTTTGGGTGTAGGGAGGATTTTTTAGGTATCTTGTTTACCACATAGGAAGGCTTGGTTTTCTATGTTTTGTTCTAAGATTTTTGGAATATCTAAACTACATTTTGAATAAGGTTATGTATGATAGGTGTTATTAGGAGTACTCCTATTTGATTTTCGAGTCAAATTCCATCACACTAGGTGCAATGCCATCCTGGTTCTTTATACCTTGATGCATTGTGCCTATGTGTGTTATCAAACATAAGGTAATTGGCCCTTTTAAAATCCCAAATCCTCGATATGCATTATCACCATTCATCATCCTCATCATCTCTTGTCCCATTGGAATCTCTTGCTTTCTTCTATCTTCTTTCCATGCTAACATGTTACCATGATAGCTAATCACATAATCATTATTTTCATTGCATTCATCCTGCATCCACAAACCATCAGCACATTTCATATTGCATATCATATCAAAATCATACCATATACATTGCATCTCCATCATTTCATAATATATATTTTATATTCTAAGCATCTCATAAACCATAAAAAATACATTTCATAAATCATTCCATATCATTCATATCATAGATATCATAGGAATTTATTGCATTATCAGATGAGCATACCATGTATGATCCATCACATCATATAAGCATGACATAAAAGCATATAAATCACATTTCATATATCAAAACATTCATTTAGCATTTCATACATTCATCACATCATTACATCATGTCGTAACATCATAAATGCGTATCATACATCCCCCATTGCATAATATAGATTTTTTAGTCTAAACATTTTCACATGATAACATTTTGCTTACATCATTAAAAGTGCATAAGAAAAGTATTGAAAAATAAATGCATCCATAAACCATCGCATAACATAAATATCATCATCATAGCATCATATAGAATTATTGCATAGCATATAGAAATAGGATCCATCCATAATGCAAAAAAAAGATAGGACACATCACATCAGATCAAAATCATCTCATATATCATCGAAATAACTATATTGTCATGGTACAAAAGAATCAGATCAAGTATCAAAATACATAAGTACAAGAGCCCACTAGGCTATCAAAAATTATCTCATGGGGCACAAAAAGAATCTTGTCTCTGATCAAAGTGAGGGCTAACCCTATTAGCTACTACCCTTGCCACCTACTCTCTCCCTGTGATCCTCTATAGGTTTGTGGTCTGTCCTCTGTGAAAAATATGGCACTCAGAAATAGGATCCATTTTTCTTACATCATTAAAAGTACATAAGAAAAGTATTGAAAAATAAATGCATCCATAAACCATCACATAACATAAATATCATCATCATAGCATCATATAGAATTATTGCATAGCATATAGAAATAGGATCCATCCATAATGCAAAAAAAAGATAAGACACATCACATCAGATCAAAATCATCTCATATATCATCGAAATAACTATACTGTCATGGTACAAAAGAATCAGATCAATTATCAAAATACATAAGTACAAGAGCCCACTAGGCTATAAAAAATCATCTCATGGGACACAAAAAGAATCTTGTCTCTAATCAAAGTGAGGGCTAACCCTATTAGCTGCTACCCTTGCCACCTACTCTCTCCCTGTGATCCTCTATAGGTTTGTGGTCTATCCTCTATGAAAAATATGGCACTCAGGCTACTCTCAACATGGCCTAGTAATAGTGTATCCTATAGTAATCAACCTCCTAGATGGCCTCCCTATACAATTGAAGTGACACCATGCTCTAGGAGGAGGATGCAAACATACTCTCTATCTGTTGTCGTCTTCCCATCTCTACCACTACCTATAACTCTGTAACCTATCTTTGCAAGATTTCCTGGTCTCGCTCTAACCACAATGATCTCTCTCAACTATGAGTTCCTGTCCCTATGCCTAAAACTACAAAATATGGCCATATCTAGAGTTTGGTTGAGGCCTTGGTTGCACAGGTGGCTGATCTTGATCCCCATCCCTCGACAGTGTTGGGACCCTATCTTGGTGCCCGTGACCTTGTTGTCCCTATTCTTGATCCTGTTGGACCTTATCCTAATCATCCAATTGGGCCTAATCCTATATCCCCCCATCATGTACCAATTGATCTGGTGGTGGCCAACCACCTCCTTGATCTTATTCCCCATCCCCTCAGCCTTGCCCTCCTCCTCAGCCTCTAGCCTTTTATCATACAGAAGGTGCCCCTGGCACTGTCAATCTAAGAGGTGGTCAAAACCAATCTCTGTATGCTTGTGTCATGCTTGCATCTTCCTAACCTTGTTCATATGGCCATGGCCTAGCCACCAACTACATAAAGGTCTGCACTACCTCACGATCAGTATGTGGCCATTTTTGTGTAGACTATGAGTCAAAGCTCCTAGGGTTAGTGGCTAATCCTAATCCCTGATGGCTGCATAGGTGGCTTATCTTGATCCCCATACCTCGGTAGTGTCAGGACCCTATCTTGGTGCCCATGATCCTATTGTCCTTGGTCTTGATCCTACCAGACCCAATCCTGACCATCCTATCAGGCCTAATCCTGTAGCCCCCATCATGTATCAACTAATCTGGTGGTGACCCACCACCTCCCTAATCCTACTCCCCATCCCCTTAGCCTCACCTACTCCTCAACCTCTAGCCTTCCATCATACAGAAGGTGTGTCTGGAACTATCAATCTAAGGGGTGGCCAAAACCAATCTCTATATGATTGCATCGTGCCTACATCAACTTGACCCTAGTCATATGGCCACGACCTAGCCACTAGCTCTATAAAGTTCTGCACTACCTCATGTGTAGGAATATACCAACTCCAAGAGCTTTGACTAATAGTCCACTCAAAAATGGCCACATACTAATCATCTAGCCTATCTTGTACCTTGTTGAACTGTCTTTGAACCCTAGTTGGTAGGTACATCTCAAGCATCATGTGATCCATGCCCTACATCAATCTATCCAAATAGGAAAATAAAATTTGCTAAACGTCATTGAACCATGTAGGCCATCCAAGGTATGGCTACCAGGTGAACACTCACATATTGTCTAAAACTCTCCTCTAATGAGGAATCCCAACCTATCCTGTGAAGGAAAGTGAAACATTGCGTCAGTATCGCCAGACCACTAGATCATATACCTCCATATCTATAGGAACAACTCTCAAACAAAGCGCGATGATGTGCTCCTAGGCCCAGATATGAACCAGTGTGACTCTAGGTCCAAGTGCTTGGTCGCCTAGGTATGCAAACTCATAAAAATCTCTATATAGTGAGGCCAACATGACTAGCCCCCAAGCAAATACCATCCATCTCCGCACCACGTGCTCCCAAGTGATCCCCCATCCAGGACTAAAGTATTAGCCTCGCCAATATGGTGTGATGAGACATGATATAATGGCTACAATAACAAGGCAGAAAGGAGAGACAACAATCCTGTAGCGCTTTAGCTTGATCTAACCCTCGCAGAAAATAACCTCATCTTGGCCCATAATGTCATAATAGGCCTCCCTCCCAACATCCAAATCATGTATCACATGCTCCTCATGGATGGGAAATATGAGGATCTGCCACACATTATCTAGTGTGATCATTGCCTCACTTGTCAAGAAATGGAAAGAGGAGGTCTAGCTATGCCATCTCTTAGCAAGTGTTGTCAGCATACCAAGGTGTGTCCAGATGGGCAGTGCGTAAGCAATGTACCAAAGTCCAATCCACCCTAGGTGCTCTTGTTGTCTCTTGGGCATACCCTACAAAGTGCCAAATAGAACCTGGGACCTATGCTTGCATGAATAAAGTATTATCACCTCCTCCTACTTCAAGAAAGTCACCATCTTAAAATTCATCAAAAATCATGAACCTATCTCGACGTACCCCAAACAGCTTAAAGTGTCACTTCACATGAGTGGAGTGCAGTTTGCAAACTTTCAAACTATGTTGTTAGGGGAATTTGACCCTCAAACTCTGCTATGGTGTCACAATCTAAGAATACGATCTAGTTTATCTTAAACCGTAAATTGCAAAAGGGACCACCATGGTGCAATTTGCATATGCAACTAGGTTTGGAATTTAAACCCTAATTCCAAATTGTGCCATGACGTCACTATTCTTGACTGCAGTGCGATTTGAGGCCATGTGGTGCTAATTTGAACTTTATAATGGTGTAGTATAGGACCGCTCCTAAAAATTAAGATTCCTAGCCTAATAAATGCGCAAGTAAAATGAAAAACAAAGTTGGGTCAAGTCAACTCACTAGTGGTCCACTGCCAAGAAGCCTTTGGTGTGTCTGTATTCTGTTAGAAATTTGTTAAGCAAGTTGTTGTTGTGCCATCTCATGAAGGTGTTAGAGCTCAAAGTTTCAAAATCTCTCATGGATGAATGTGAAAATGGCCTCTTAAGGCCTATTTAAACCTAAAAATTAGGGTTTTCTTACCCTGTTTGGCAATCCTACCAAGGTTGTGGTCCCCTAATCTTGTTTTTTCTCAACCAAGGGTCGTTTTCCATCATTTTTTGTCATTTTGGAGCCTTTCTGGACTTGTCAGGAACCTTGTCCTCTTTTTTCACAAGATTGCCAAAAAAATTGAATTTTCAATTTTTGTCTGATCTCTTGAGGGGGCAATAAATCGACATGTTTTCTCTTGCTGAGGTAGCATTGGAGAAAATTTTGAAATTAGAAATTTTTTGAATTTAGATTGAGACAGTTTATTCTTTGAACCAACATAACGAGTACTTTGCTTCAAAGAGGGGGAAAATGTAGACATGGAAAATATATGGACACACTTGATCTCAATTTACTAACACTATTTTCATCCTCAATCACCTCAGCTTGTCATCACTCTTCATCCCTTAATTAAATAAATAATCATTTATCTGATTAAATTAATAAATTTGATTTAATTAACCTTTGTCCCCCTTTAATTAAATAAATCAATTTTATTTAATTAATCTCTAAAGTCATCTTATTAAATTAAATAAATTAAGCCTTGTTTGATTTAATCTAACAATCATCCCCTTTAGTTAAATAAATCAAAATATTTATTTATCTAAGTCTAAATCATTTTTGTCTCAACTTTGATTTATTTAAATCCTAAAATCTAAGTCAAATTTGTCAAATAACCTAATCTCCTTTTATTTAATTAAATCTTGATTAAATCTAATCTTAATTCATGTCCCATTCTCTAGCTTTTTCTAGTTGCACATGAAAATAGATTTAATTCATTTATTAAATCCCTATTTTCTTTCAACATGGCATAAAAGAGGAATATTCTTCCAAATTTGAAATCCCTCCAAGTGGATTTGTCCTTCCAACAAGACATTCATTCCTTCTTACATGTCCTTGTGCATTGAGCCAAGTGGTATTTATTTAAGTCTTTTTCCCTCTTGGATGTCATCTCATGAATTTCAAATTCCACCTAATAACATTTATTGTGCACACATCATCAAAATGTGCTCAAGCTTCCTCCACTCACATCTTGACAACTGGTTCCTCCTCATTGGGTTTTGAATGATCCCACATTGCTTCATTTTGATCATTTCTTCATCTTATTCTTCTATAAATAGAAGGCTCATCCTTTTTTTTGATCATCCACAATTTGAGTAAACTTACTATACTCAATTTCATCTTCAAGCATATCTATTTTCATCCATTTCATCAAGTTTGTAGCTAGGTTATGTAGGATTTTCATCATGAAGCTCCATTGAATCTTCATCAAAGTGCATCTTTCACCAAAATTTCATCATAGGAGTTGGGAAAGGGCCAATTTCCACATCAAATTGACACCAATTCCTCCATGGGATCAAGAGTTTTCTTTACACTTCATCTCATTTCTTGTTCTTTGCAATTTGAATGGATTTCATGGGGAATCATGATACTAACTTGAATTTGATCTAATTATGTGTTTTTCTTTTATGTTTATGCGGGTCTAGGATCTTGGTTCATACACAACTCTCTAAAAGAAACTTGTAAATTCTTCACCTTCTTCAATTTTTCAGATTTACAAATCTGTGCTTTGTCTCCAACTTCTTTGTTAATTTCACTCTTCATTTCCTTCATACATGTTTTCCAACTTCTTCTAGGCTTCATGTGTAGTATCCAAAGAAAGAACTTTAGCTCACTCATTTTTAGATAACCTACTACAAATAGCATACTTTTCCTTCTCATTTTCTTCATAAATAGAAATCTCATCTAAAGTGGTAAGACCACCAGACGGGGGTGTATACTTTGTCTCAATAGTCTTCTAGGTCTTAAAAACAAGAGAGATAATATATCCTTTCATCTATCCCTTCTAGTCATTGTAGTCAGCTCCATCGAACATAGGGATCGCCAACTTATGTACCATTAAATCTTCCTTAAGTGGTTAAGCTCTAAACCAAGGAACCAAATCTTTGATACCAATTGGTAAACAGGTGTAGAACAACTAAGAGGGGGGGAGTGAATCAATTGTCACATAATTCAAACTTAAAACTTCAAAACTTATTAATTCCCCAACCACACTAAGTGAATCAATTGTCACATAATTCAAACTTCAAACTTCAATACTTATTAATTCCTCAACCACACTATTATGTTATTAAGGGAATGAAACACAAATAATAGAAAGTAAATCAACACATTGAACATCATATTTTTACATGGAAAACCCAATAAGGGAAAAACCATGGTGAGGGTTAGCTCACAATATAAAAATTATACAACTAAATATAGAGGCTCATTGCCAAGGGCTCAGTGCCCCAAAAAGCAGTCATTGCCTACAAAAAGGAATCACTATCCAATAGCAAGGCTCACTACCTACATATACAAAAGAGAACAAAACATCTACCACAAAAATTAACACACATCTATAGATTTGTAGAAACCTTTAGCTTACTGCCTTCAATACAATGCAAAACTACTATCACAACTCACTCACACACACACTCTTCTATTCTTATGATTTTTGGCTCACTTTTGTCACTTTGCATTACATTGTCATACAATTATTCATAATTTGACTTGCTTTTATACCATTCTTAACCTTAGAAACTTTCTCCAAGGTTGACCACAAATACCTTATTTTATAGATTTAAATTAGGTCGGAAACTCAATATTTCCGTGGTGTAAAGGAATGAGAGTGGACCAATAAAGACATTTTTTGAGATAGAAAAGAACATCTCAAATCAACCATGTGTTTCCTTAATTAAATTTTATTCTTCGAATGAATTGTAAACACCAGGTTGGCCAAACCTAATGAAAACACAAAAGAATATTGATGTACATGCTTTCCAACAAGAAGATGACACACGAATTCCACAACATGCTTCCTTATGCATGAGAATACATCTTAGATTCTTCTAGATACATATGCAGTAAAACAAAAAACTTCAAACACTGAACACCTTTCACTAGTCCATTCAATCTGTACAAACTCATACTAAAAATACTAAAACATGACTTCTACATCATCAAAATTCAAAGCTCTTTGCCAGAGCACAAAAGAGACCTTCACAAGACATATCTCAGATCTGCAAGATCTGAAATGAAACATCAGAGGACTACGGATCAGAAATATTTGTCCCATTCTAAAGAAGACCAACTTCTATCAGAATAGTTCACATACCAGTGAACATAACTTTCATGTACCATCAACAAGAAGCTAAAACTTAAGAAATATCACCATGAGATCACCATTATCAATCCTTCAGATCTGTACAATAGTAGGACCAACACAAGAGAAATGAAAAGCACATACCAGAGCACATTCTGAACAATTTCATCACTCTAACTTCTCTTCTTTATTAATTTTCTCAAAATCACTTGGAAACTCATCAAACCAACACATCTACAACATACTGAACTTTGTTGACATCAATGAAAACATTAATGACAACACCACCATACTAGCTCATACTTGCAACATCCATTTGGGAAAGGGACCTTTAGGGCCTTCCACTTCTAATTTTTCTATATAAATAATGAATTTGAGTATGAATTCCTAGTCCATTACCTTAGCCTTTCCAATTGCATGGGTGTGAAATAGTTAAAGGCATTTAGATATTTTGAACTAGTAGTAAAACAAGTAAGAGTTATAGCTGTAAAAAATGTTTGAATGAGGTCCTATTGCCATTAGGTATGATATTTATTGAAGTTTCTAAAGCCTTTAGCATTTAGATCATTCTTAATCCATGAACATGGAGACTAAAAAATAATACTAATTATCTCTCATGTTGATCCAGTGACAATTTTTTTAACTAACTAATAGGCAATGTGAGTAATAATTAGACCTGTTATCCTAGATAATGATTAGATCTAGAAAGTGTTTGAAATAACTACCAAATTCATTATGTATATTTATCAGTGATGTGATTTTAAAGAGAAATTGTTGCCAAAGATTGAGGAGGCCTATGGGGACTAAATTATCCAATTAAACTCCAATAAAATTCCAAACGGACTAATCACTCTTGAGAATCTATTTAATTTTTGTGATGCAAGGAATGAGAAAAGATACTACTTTGAGCTTGATGTAGGAGGTAGACAAAAATGTAAGGTAGGGAAATAAGTTCCAAAAAAAGATAAGGGTCAATTGATATCCTTTTTCAATATTTATGAAGGGGTTATGTCTTGGACCTATGATGACCTGAAGCGATATGATCATGAGGTAATCTATCATACTATATATTTGGTTGAAGGATCCAAGCTCATATGCCAAAAGAAAAAACTACTAAATCCTAAAATTGAGTCTCTAATGGCTTAGGAGTACAGGAAATTAATTGATTCAATTGGATTATGTATCCAATCAAGCATTCAATGTGGGTATCTAATCTGGTTCTAGCAAGAAATAAAAATGGAGAAATTAGACTCTGTGTAGACTTTAGAAACTTGACCAAGGCATCTCTAAAAGGCCATTATCACTTTCCTTCCAATTAAAAAAGACTCCAAATGATTGTGGGAATGAAATTTCTCTCTTCTAGATGGATTCTCAAGCTATAACTAGGTATGGGTTAAGGAGGAGGATCAACATAAAACCAAATTCTTAGCAAAGTCGGGAACCTTTGCATATAAAAAAAAACCCCTTTGACATCTCTAATGTAGGAGTCACTTTTTAGTGGGCCATGGATGTAGCCTTCCAAGGCTTAATTAATCTAATCATCCCCACTTATCTAGAAGATATCATAGTATTCTCAAAGAAAAAAGAAGATCATTTGGATTATTTGGAGAAATTTTTTCAAAGGTGTCAAGAGTTCAAGGTATCTTTAAACCTTAAAAAATGCATCTTCAACATCCTCCAAGGGAAATTGATAGGATATGTGGCTATTGCCAAATTTTTTCATTAATTTCAACACTTATTGTTGGTTGTCATTGATGTCAACACTTGAGGATATTTATGTCATATTTTTTGTAGTTGGTTGTCATGCTTGGGAGCTTATTGGCAATAGTTGGTACTAATGTCCTTGTTGTATTTGGCATTGGTTGTCATTGTTGACAACTTTTAGTATGGGCTACCATTTATGTATGCAAGGGTTGCTAAAGTTCATGGTTGGATTTCATGCCTTATCTAAAAAGAGTTACTAAAGTTCATGACTACTTGTCATGTATTATCTTATGTTTGTTGAATGTTATGGTTGGATTTCATTGAGTATGATTTCTATTAGTAGAGTTAGTTTCATGATGATATATTAAGATTATGATTAGAATAATAAATAAGTATTGTTGACAATGGAGAGATGTTTTTGAAGGTCTATAGTATGTCTTATACTCTCTCTTGATGTTCTTGATGAAGTATGTGTTACTGAAAGAAAAATTTGGTCTCCACTAAGTGCATAAGTGTTTCTAGTTTAGGAATTTGGATTGGTCTGACTGGGAGAATTCTCCACACTCTTCCACTAATGAATATTTCATCTTGTAGTTTAGGATCCAATGTGCTTGATGGACTTTGAACTCATATCTTTTTGGGTCACTTGTGTTGCCAAGAATGTTTCAATGAATTCAAAAATATTGGTAGTATTGTTGGTTGACCAGACTGGTTCAGGAAATGCT
The DNA here is from genome assembly GCA_007258455.2 of Sequoia sempervirens. Classification (NCBI taxonomy): domain Eukaryota; kingdom Viridiplantae; phylum Streptophyta; class Pinopsida; order Cupressales; family Cupressaceae; genus Sequoia; species Sequoia sempervirens. Next base: position 5,426 of record VDFB02091538.1, on the reverse strand, counting down.
TCACATTTCTTTGCATTGATGTCTTAGCTTTTACATTGTGGTGAATGTACTCTTAGTTTCTGTGTAGTATCTAAATTATAATTTCATGTGATGGAGTTATCCACAAGTCATTTTTTTAACGTCATATCTCATGTTCATGCATTCCATACTTCCTTAATATAGTTTTTCATTTTCTATTTATTCTATGGTAGCTATTGATGACATGACAGCTTGTATACACTTAAAAATGGTCATATCACATTGTCTGGTAATTAATTAAATATTTTTAATATTTAATTAAAATCTTTTGATTCTATCTACGTATAAATAAATTTAAATAATTTATTTATATTGTTCATGATTTCATTTCGATTAAATATTTAATCACCTTTTCATATTCATTTCTTAATTAATTAAATAAATGTTACAATTTATTTATATTAATTATCATATAATCTTAGTTTGAATATTTTATTCAAATAAAGATTAAAATATTATAATTCTTCTAAATATCATTTATAATTAAATATTCCAAAATATTTGATTATTTCTTCTAATCTAATATTCATTTTTAAATCATTTCAAAATTCCTCTAAATCAATTCAAAAATCTATTCATAATTAAATATTTCCAAAAATATTTAATTAAATTCTTCTAAATATTTCAAAAATCTTCTAAAGTCATTCATGATTAAATATTACCAAAATATTTAATTAATTCTTCTATAGTTTTCAAAAAAATCAAAAATCAAATATCAAAAAGCAATAAAGGAAATTAAATAAATTTAAATATTTATTTAATTTGGGATTTATCTTCAACTCCCGGGAAACAAACTGCCAAAACAGAAAATTAAATTTCTCTGTTCCTGTGCAGGCTTGTTCCCGTGGGTTGAAGACAAGCTTCCATTCTTCTCTCCAACCTCTCAACCTTCTCCCTTTTCTTCTCAACTTCTCAATCTCTCACCATTCAAACATACCAGACAATTCACAGCCGTAGATTCTTGCCAGCCAGGATGAAGCCTGCAAAAATCTATAAATACAGCTGCCGGGAGCTCCAAATCATATAGAATTGGAAGCAAGAAAACTATAGCCAAATTACAAGCAGCATTAGCATTCATAGAGTATTATCATAGCAATAGTATAGCAATCATAGCAATAGAATCATGACTCATCTCATCTACAGCCCCTGTACATAATTACAGCCCCTGTCCATCTTCACCATCATTTAGGATAGTTTTCCTTTGCATACTCGTTCTGCAGCAGTCATTTGGAGAAGCTCACACAATCTGAGAGCCAGAAAGCTTCAAACCAATCTCTGGAGATAGAGAAAGATGGAACGTTCTTGAAGAATTGTTATTTTATAGCCAAGTTTATTTCAAATTTTCTTCAATTTAAAGTTCTGTTAATAGTGTTTTGTTTTAATTAGATTAACAATAGAATACATTACACATTTTTGGCGCCCACCGTGGGGCCTTTGCCCCCTTTTTAATGTTTTGTTTGTAGTTTTTTTTGATAGGTTACAGGAAAAACAGCGGAATAGCGCAGACGACACGTTTTCGGAAAAACATTTCCAGTTTAGCGCCCGTGATAAATCTTTCAGCGCCCGTGACTAATCCTTCAGCGCCCATAAAGTCTGTTTCAGCGCCCTTGAAGTATTTTTCAGCGCCCGTGACTAATATTTCAGCGCCCGTGACTAATCCTTCAGCGCCCGTGAAATCTGTTTAGCGCCCGTAAAATCCTTCAGCGCCTGTAAAGTCTGTTTTAGCGCCCTTAAACTCTGTTTCAGCGCCCTTGAAGTATCTTTCAGCGCCCGTAATGTTTATTTCAGCGCCCATAATATTTCTTGCAGTGCAAATTTTTAAAACACTGTAATCTGTAATCTGTACTCGTAGTTTAGTTTTAACTGATTCCGACGCAGCCGCGGACAGTTAATAATCTAAGGATAAAATTAACCAATCCTAGGGTAGTCATCTTAAGGATAAAATTAACCAATCCTAGGGTAGTCATCTAAAGGATAAAACGAAGCAATCCTAGGGTAGCCATTTAAAGAAAAACGAACCAATCCTAGGATAGACACATCATTTTTCAATTTTAGCTTAAAATGAATTTTCTGTTTATGTGAAGCAAAATCTTCACTTAGTTTAGAAAATTTCAATTTGGTGCTTAAAATTGAATCTAGTGTTTGCTTTGTTCTCAAGTGATAGGCCTATGCTCTCCCCTTAACTGGGTGATCAAAATGCCAAACTCACTTATTTCTTTTTATGCATCTTTAAGTTTTATTACAACCTTGTAGAGAGCCTGCTCTTGTGGGAAAAAGTACTCACCCAAGAGGAACGACTCAAGTGGGTTCAAGCCAAAGCCAGGCTATTCCACCCCACTATAAAATTTAAAGCAAAATTGGGGAAACCCTCTTTTGACGGTAGTGTGCATGATAACCATCCCCAAAGCCTTTGTTCTAAAAGTAGGGAGGTCTCTCGAGGGAGTCTATCATTTGCCGCACCGAACGGAAATCCTTACTACGAACCTAGTGTAGTAACTAACCGAGTCAGTATCCAAACATCATCTCAGTCACAGTGCAGGGGAGGGAAGAATCTACCCCCAAGATACTCACCATATAACTGCCAAGGATTGTTTGCTCAGGGGATTCGGTATCCACTTCCGTCACTCTGAGTACGCACCTGGAAAAGACAAAAACACGGGCACCCTTTCGGGGGTGACACGGCTATGTGAGTCGACGCAGTTTTAAGATGTGGGCTGTTGATTGCTATGATGACCTACTTGAGAACTAAGAGTGAGTCTGTTTGAAGTGCTTGTCATGTGTAAAACTTGTTAAAACAATTTTTGAAAAACATTTTGGTTACACACTTGATGTTTAGCATAGGACTTAAAAACAATTGTTTTCAACTTGTTTGATGTGTTTTCATTACATTAATTTAGATAAAGATCATCCAAAACACTCATTATCATATTGATCAATCTCATGTTACGAGATTGGAAATCTACAAAGTTTGTAAAAAAATCCGTTTCCAAAAGGATTAAGAAGCCAAAGAAACCTCTCAACCACAAGAAATTATTGAAGAAACAAAAATTCTTATATCAAAGTCGAAAAGTTTTACTTAAATATAGAAATTTTCTTCATAGGTATCATGATTGTGTTAGAGGTCTTTCAGATGATTATGCCATAGAGCCTTTGTATTCACAAGCTTATTTTCAAAGAAGAGCCCTTTCTCAAAGGCATAACCATAGTCAACGCATCCGTTTTAGTTATATTCCCCAACCAGCAATTGAATACTCTACTCGTCCAAATCAAATCTTACAATAGAGAACTTAGAAAACATTGGGCATCTATCACAAAATTCATCTTTTTACAAAGCCATGATCAAAACTTCATAAAGTGCAACAACCATCCTTTTCTAGATCTTTTGCTTATATTCCCACCAACAGGATTTTCATCCTTTCACTTAGGGAACAACACAAGTTACAAGATTAGAAAATTTCATGTAAGTCATAGAATTTTCATTCTATCTTGACCTTCATACATACCACATCAATTGCACTATTTCACTCTTTTGATCAAAAGCGAGTAAAATTTTGATACAAATCTATGCCTGTCTTCACAAGATCTCAAAAACAAATGGAAAAAGACGAGGGAGAAACTACAACTAGTAAAATGGGTGATCGAAATGAAAAAGAAGAGGAAACATTTAATATTGATGAGATAACGGAAGAAAAGCTTCAAGAAGCAGAACAAGATCCTCAATTCCATACTCTTATGGAGAGAATCCTAGAACGTAACAAAGAAAAATACTTCCTTACATTAGCTAATCAAGGAGCTAAGTTGCCCCACACCTTTGACATAGAGGGGATTAAACAAAATCCTGAAAATCCTCCTAATGACTTTAGTGCTCTTAACCAACAGATAAAAGAATTACAAGGGCAAATAAAGGAAATGCAAGGAGGTACAACAAAGAAATATGTTTTGGAAGACATATCTCCTTATCCATTTGATAGGAGTCTTCAAATGATCCATTTCCAAAACATTGTGAAATTCCTAAGTATGATAGGTATAATGGAAAAACCGATCCCATAGACCATGTTAGGGATTTCCGAAACATGAGTCTTGAATTCGCCTATGATGATACTTACTTGATGCGATTATTTCCACGAAGTCTAGGTGTACAATCCATGGAGTGGCTTTCAAAAATCACTCCACCTATCAAAACTTTTGAGGAGTTGATAAATCAGTTTATCTCACAATACTCCTACAATATTCAACATCAAATAACAATGCTTGATCTTTGTAAAGTGAAACAAAAAGTAGGAGAACCCTTTACTACATTTTTACAAAGATGGAGAAGGTTATTTGCACGATATTCTCGTCCTATTCCTGAAAAGGAAAAGATGGATATTTTTATCAATAGCCTTGATCCAGAATTAAGCTATAGGCTTAACCTTCATTGTCCTCATAACTTTGAAAAACTGATTGAAAATGCAATCACTATTGAAGGGGCCTTGGTTAAAAGGGGAGTGATAAAACTTGATAATCCAAGTACATCAAATCAAAACAACGATAAAACAAGGTCTTGGAATAGAAACAAAAATGTTGTTAATGATGGTATAGTGGATGCAAATAATTTACGAACAAGACCATCCGTTTTCAATCTATCAAGTGCTCCAAGAAACAATTCACAAGGAAATACAATTCAACAAGCAAACAACAATCAACAAGGAAAAATTTCCAAGCAAGAGAACATGACCAATCAAAATACCAATCAAAATCGTGGTAATTTCAATAATAATCTTGGCAATACCCAAATATCAAATCCGTCTAGACCTTCATTCTTTTCAAATCGACGGAATTTTACTGCTTTGGGTCAATCTCTTGAATCTGCTCTCAAGGAACTTCTTGATAATAAAGTTATCACTTTGCCACCACAAAGAGATTATGAGCCACGAGTTAAACCAACATCATGGAATGACTTGTATTATTGCAATTATCATCGATGTAAAGGCCATAGGACAAACAATTGTCAAGCTTTGAAAAATCTAGTACAAGATTTAATTGACAATGGTACTATTACAATTGAGGGACATCATACCAATGATGATCATCAAGCATTCAAAGATCCTTTGCCAAATTACCAAAAGGGGGAAACATCGGATACCAAAGCCAAAAGCATACATAATGTTGAAGACAATATAATCCGTCATATTTACACAGATGATAATCGGATTAATGTTATCAAAATCAAAGGAAAACAAGAATATCAACAGGTTAATGTAACAACAAGAGGTCAAGCAAAGGTTGTTTTAAAAGGAAGTTCGTCTAAAACAACTATTTCTTCTCCAACTCAATATAATCTGGTTGATCAATTGAGAAAAACATCAACTCAAATTTCTATTCTTGAACTTCTTAAAATATCCCCTATACACAAAAATATTTTAGAA
>VDFB02091537.1:0-21356 GCA_007258455.2 Sequoia sempervirens | reverse complement strand
AAACCATAGCATACACCAAACTTCCAACTGCACTTTGGTAGGCACTCTACTCAGATCTTACATCTCTGATGGGGATGTTGGACAATTTGAAATAGATAACTTTGTTCTAGCTGAAACATGAACACACAATGGTCTACAATCTTGCATATCAGACCTCTATAAAATTGAATTGACATAATTTGTTCACTCTATCTCTTTTAATTTCATCCCAAGAATGTGAAAACTGCTTTCCTTCATGGTGACTTGGGGGAGGATATTTATATGAAACAAATAGAGCACTATGTGGTGAAAGGTAAAAGTAAATTGGTTTGCAAATTGAAGAAATATTTGTATGGCCTAAAATAGAGTCCTAGGATGTGGTACCAGAAATTTGATATATGTGTTGAGTTTGGGATTTGAGCGTTCTAAATTAGATCATTGTGTTTATTATAAAGTTGATGTTGATCGTTTCTTATTTATTGTATTATATGTTGATGATATGTTATTAATTGGTAAAGGGAAAGGTATGATTTTAGAACTACGATCCCAAATTGCTACTAAATTTGAAATGAAAGACCTTGGTGCAGCTAGACACATTCTTGGGATGAAAATTAAAAGAGATAGAGTGAACAAGTATGTCAATTCAATTTTATAGAGGTTTGATATGCAGGATTGTAGACCATTGTGTGTTCATGTTTCAACTAGAACAAAGTTATCTATTTCAGATTGTTCAACATCCCCATTAGAGATGAAAGACATGATCAGAGTGCCTTACTAGAGTGCATTTGGAAGTTTCGTGTATGCTATGGTTTGTACACAACCATACATTACCCAAGAAGTGGGATTTATTTCCAGATATATATCTAGTCCTAGTAGAGTTCATAGAGATGCAATTAAAAGAGTCTTCAAATATTTGTGCAGTACCTTAGAGTATTCCTTGTGTTATCATAGTAAATTGAATGAAGACAATATTTCCCTTGATATTCATGGTTATGTGGATTTAGATTGGGCAGGTGATGATGATAGCAGATGATCTACCAGTTCTTATGTGTTTGCATGATTTGGTGGTGCAATTAGTTGGATGAGTAAGCAACAGGCTATGGTTGCTCTGTCCACTATTGAAGTTCAGTATATGGCAACTACTCATGCTTGTAAAGAAGCCATTTGGCCTAAGAGACTATGTTCAAATTTTGGAACAAAACAAGGTGCAGTGATGATTTATTGTGACAGTCACAGTGTGATATTTCTAGCTAAGAACCCAACATTTCGTGCCAAGACCAAGCACATTGATGTACAATATCATTTTGTTAGAGATATGGATGAAGATGGTAGGGTGAAGCTAGTTAAGGTAGAGAATTTGATGAATGTTTCTGATTCTTTATCTAATCATGTGAGCACATAAAAGTTTAGAGACTATGGGCCTTTCAACCCCTAGCAATTAAGAGATGATTTTTATACACCCTCCCGTTTCTCTTGCAAGGTGTTTGACAAGTGGGAGATTTGGGAAAATGTGTCTCAACCTTGCAATTACATAAGGTATTGTTGATAATGTTGATATAAATTATTATTATAAATTTGGACCATTCATCATTAGGTCTTAGATCTAATGGTTGATATCTTGTTGGATTGACTTTCCCTAGAATGCAAACCTATTTTATGAGGATGTTGCATTATGGCTGCGTATTGTGATGTATTCTGAGATTTTGATAGTGGTTGTGTTGCCTTTGGATCTTTGGTTGGTGATACTCCTGTGAGAAGCTTAATCTATAAATATATTATAATCTTTGTGATTTTGAATAATATATTGCATGAATTTTGGAGTGTGGTTTTCTTCTCCCAAAAGGGTTTTCCCCACGTAAATCACTGTGTTGCACATGGTATGCATGAGATTTATGTTTATTTTTGTTTAAGCTTCTATAACTGTTGTAATGATCTATAAAGTTTTGCATTATTCTCCTCTCAAGATTAGTGTAGGAATTTGTTCCGCTACCTTAGCTTCCTTACATATTCATCTAAGGAGGTTAGTAGGTATGAAAATACCATGGTTTCATGTGGTGTTGACATGAGTTTTCAAGTTATGTTACCCTCCACCATAAAATTGGAGGATGTAGTGCATGACAATGTGATGGCCTATGTTATGTGGTTTTCATGCAATAGAAAGATCAACAATGGAGCAAGTCTTCACTTGTTCAGTGGTAATCACAAATTTGTGCTTTCAAGAAGAAGTATACACTTGCTACAACAGTGTGATAAAACAACTATGGTTTGAGAGAAGTAAGTTCCTTTAATAAGTTTGTCTTTGACAGAGGCAAGTATTGGTTCTTCATTTTTTGGGGGCCTAAGGCCACCAAATGAATTTTGAATGTAGGGATTTTAGTGCTGAATAGAGTAAGCATGTACAAAACCCAATGGGTTGGACCCTATCAAATTACTGAAGAATGTGGTCAAGGGATATTCTACCTACCTTAGAGGCCTAGATGTAAATTTCATGGGGCTACCAGTTCATGGAAAATATCTCAAGCACTAATTCTCCTAATGTGAGGTTCTTTGAACCTTTGTATCATATGTTATTTTCTGTTGTGTTCTTGTGTGCAGCCATGAACCTTGTTTGTCATGATGTTGTGAAAGTCAGTCATGGTTCTTGTTGTTCCCCTTTTTTGGTCTACTACATGAAGATTTGGATTCTCGTTGTGCTTGCAAGAGACACACGTCCCCAACTAGAGCCAATGTTAGCACCTATAAAATTTGGATGAGTTTGCAATACTTTATATTTTCCCCTTATGCTCCCCATAATTTTGGCTAATTTGAGAAATTTCATTGTTGTATCATGTTCAAGTCCCTTAGGTGGTTGCATTGCCCCTTTGTTGGATTGTGGTCAAAAACCCATTTTGTAGAATGTCCAAGAGTTAGTATTTTTCCCTATTCTTCCTTTCCTTCTTCTAGTCCTTTCGAGGATTCGAGCTCTGGAGGGATATTTGGACCAAGTCCAAAAGTTCAAATTCGTCTCCAATCTTCACTTATTCTTTTTTATTTTTTATCCAATCATGGTTTCGGTCCTGAATGGACACTTGGACTAAATTAAAAGTTTGATCTTGTCTCCCATCCCATCCCTTCTTTCCTTCCTTTATCCTATCGGGACTTCAGGCCCTAATCAAACATTTGGACTAAATCCAAGTTCACTTTTTCTTCCTATTCTCTTCTTTTCTTTCCTCATTCTAATCATGACATCAGGTCCCAATCACACTTTTGGACCTAAGTCAAAGTCCTTTCTAAATCCCTACTTCCACCTTTTCCTTTCATCCCATTAGGACTTCGGGTCTTGATGAGATCTTCATATTCAAGTTTCGTGAGTTCAGTAACCTTTTTTGGTGGGCCCATCTTCTTCCTTCAAATGCATGAAAAACCTGCCATGTGGCACGTTTTCTACAAGACTGCATGCATTTTCCATATTGCTTTGCTCCTTTTTGTAGATGCATCAAAATGATGCCACATGGTATCCTTTCCATAGATTCATCATTCCTTTCCATTTGTTCCTTCTTCGATCCACAAATACGCAAAAATGATGCCACATGGCATCCTTTCCGTGAGCGTGCTAAGTTTTTCTGTGGATTCCTTTTTGGAAGGCGGAAGTAATTCCACGTGGAATTTTTTCCGTGTGTCCAACCTCTTTCCAGACCCTTTTTTCTTTCTACAGAGGCATGAAAATCATGCCATGTGGCACATTTTCCACAATTCTACCAAGCCTTTCGATGGGTTCCCTCTCGGTCCCCAGATCCGTGGAAATGATGCCATGTGGCATCCTTTTTGTGAGTTCATGGAATTCTTTCCTTTTTGTGGAAATATTTCCATGTGGCATGTTTTTCACGTGCTCACCCTTTCTTTGCAGTTCGTCCCACAAAATGCTGCCACATGGCATGTTCGTTTTTGGTCAAAAAAGTCAAGTGTTTTTCTTTTATTTCCATATTGTCAGGACTTCAAGTTTGAAAAGAAATTTTGGACCTTATATCCAAAGGTTCCAAGTCTGATTGGGATCTCCGATCTCGATTGTCTATCTTCTCTTTGATCCTAATGGGACTTTGGGTCTTTATGAAACTTTTAGCCCAAAGGTTTGAATGGTCCAAGTTTGTTTGGGACTTCCGCTCCTAACTTCTTTTTGCTTCCTACTTTGTTCTTATTGAGGTTTTGGGACCCAGTTGTACTTTTGGACCAAGGGTCCAAAAGTATTGATCCGCTTTGGTTTTTTGAACTTGATTTTCTTCCTTGTTGGGATTTTAGACTTTCTTTTGACTTTTGGGTTTTTGACCTAATAGTTCGAATCCAATTTCTATTTTTTCTCCTACCATACAATTCTTTCTTTCCAATGATCTTGTTCGGAACCCAATTGGAGTTTTGGATACTTTGCAAGATATTCATTTTTTCCACCCTTACTAATACAACTTTCTCAACTGTCAGATTTGATTATTGGGGCTACAAGGATGATCTTAAATGCATTTTTCAACAACTCCAAGTGGTAGAAGTGGTGCCCATGCTTCTTTAAGATTCTTAGGTCTCCTTTATGTCAGAGATCCAATCTTGACCATGATTTATTGTTGATTTTATGGGGATTTTGTTCCACTTTTGTGTACTCATTAATGTGGAGGCATGGCATGGGTATTAGAACTTGTGTGGCGTGATTTCTTATATTTGGATGTCCACATGTCTACATGTGATTTGCTAGGGTTTCAAGCCCTATCCTTGGCCCTTCCTCCTTCACATGTAGAAGTTAAAATTGCAATTTTGTGCTCATTGTAAAGGGTTGAAGGCTTTTGTGTAGACCTTTTTCTAGAGAGAAGCAATTGCAAAGGTAGTAGAAGATAAATATTCACAAGAAACCCTAGGTTTCAATATCTAGTTCTGGGTATAACCATTTTTGTATTGTAATGATTTGGATTTGATCCCAAGATTGTAATAACATTTGCACATAGACAGGACAGAAATATATAGAAAATGTGGTGGCATTCGAGGATTGCTAATTAGACTCTCTTAATATTCTGCAACTATCTATTGTCTTTTTAAGTGTATGTGTAGAGCCTAGCTTGCCTATGTATTTTAAAAGGAACTCTTTTGTGATGACTTTATTAAGTCATTACATTGTTTCAGTTATTGCATCTTTAGTTAAATCTAGAGACTCTATTTCCCAATGGATAAAGGCACCGATCTTTAATTGGATTTCTCTCCTATCATTCCGAGCACACTCCAAACACATAAATTCAAAAAATCATTAAAATTTTACTTGTACTTTACTGCCATGTCTGAGTGAATACAACAATACAAGGGTGTATCATAAACTCATTCTTAGACACTTATATGGTAGATTATATATTATTATAAAGATTTTCAACCTTACCTATCCAAACTAGCACATAGGTATATTTTGACACCAGTATTGGGATACACTGTGCAATGGGTATAGTTTTTTCTAAGGTATTGTGTAGCATTACAAATCATTCGTTTGGAATCTTAGGGAAAATCCCCCTTGTTCTTGCAACACTAGAAGTGAAGGAGGTCTTACCCACCTCAATCGTTGGTCCTTAGCTACCCAACATGAATATAGGTTTGTGGTAATTTTCTAAGTTTGACACCTCTAGAACCTAGAAGATTATCAAGCCTTAGGGGTTTGTGGCCAACAAATTTGATCACCAGCATGGTGATTGTAGGCCATTGGGGGAAAAATTGGTACAACACATTGATGTACCCTTTATATTTTAGTGTGTTAATATCAGACTCTAATGCAGAATGGGTAGTGACATATTTCTTTCTTTCTTCATCCATCCTAGCCTTGTGAATCTCCACAATTATGCTCTACTGTATCTTGTCTTTTTTCTCATTTTTATCTTTTAACACCCCATCTACCAAGAGTTTTATGTGTGCCACAAGAGGTTGGAAAGGATCCCCTTGTATCTAAGGATATTTATGCTAGATATCTTTAATAATCTCGTCCAAGTGCTATGTATTCTCTACATGTGTCTTTAAGATATATTCCCTTGATGTTTTTTGTAAGATATCCACTAAATAAAACTTTTGGAGGGGGGATATACTACCAATGTAAATGTGAGATCTAACTAGTGGTAACTAAAGGAATTATGGTGAGGCTACTAGCTAGACTTGATTTTGTTTTTCCAAGAAGTCCTTGATGGATTGCATAGAGGAAGTTGTAGAAGAAGATGGTATATGGGAGGAGTGGGGAGGAGAGGGTACCTATTGATCAATTTACTTGCATGTTTATTTTAAGGGGGATGAAGTTATGTTTTCATTATTTTCCTCTTCCTCGCATATCTCTTGGTAGGATTTTTCTCCAATCTCTTTGATCTCCTCTTTAACTTGGTTAGTGAATTTTTTCCTCCCCAACATAAGTTTATCCAACCTTTTCTTGGTCCAAAGTTCTCTAGTTTGGACTTGTGCCATATTTTCCTTTCAGTACTTGGTTGCAAAAGGAACCACTTCTACAATTTCCTCCTCTTCCATCTTTTCCTTTGTCTATGTGGCTTGCTCCCTTTTTGCCTTAAATGTGGTAGCCAGGGACCTCAGTAATTGCTTTATTAGCAACTATAATGTGGTATAGAGGTCATTATGTATCTAATGAGTGTTGATTCTTTAATGGATTTATTTGTGGCATCCATTTCCTCATATACCTTAAAGGTATTCTATAATATTTTCTTGTTAAACAAGCCACTAAAGAGTTTATTTTCATTCATTAGTGTTTCTGCTTGTTCTTATTTTAGGTGCTCTTAGTTTCTCACTTATTTTGAGGGAGGGGATTTATTTTTATTTTTTCTTCTTTCTTTTATATTTCTTCTCTACACTCATTTGGAGGAGTGCCTCTAAGGCTTCTTCGACTAAGGGTTCTGATTTTGGGGGAGTAGTGGGTAATTTCCTTTTAACTCTCCTTGTACCCCCTTTTGGTTGAGTTGCTTCTTTCAAGGGTGTCCCCACTTGCAATCTCCTAAACCTCCATGGAGTAATTGTAGTGCTTTTATCCTCTAAATATGTTTTTCCTATCCCCCATTTTGCGTGAAGTTTTTCTTTCTTTTTCTCCACATGCTCCTTTGCCTTTTTTTGGGTAATATTGTCCATGTACTCTCAATAAGTTGTGATTTTTTTAGCTTTTGGGTTTTTGGGGAGTTTGAGAAAAAATTTCACATTGGATACCTCATATGGTAGTTTTGAGAGCCAATACACCCTAGGTTCAATTGCCTTCATGAATGTATAGTCCTTGTCCATTAGAAATACTATATCCTTTATGCATCGATAAATCACATCATAAGAGTTGTGTTCCCATTCTTGGAGCTTCTATTGAAGGGTTTTGAAGAAACCCCAAATAGGTAGTTGTTTAAGAGGTAGCATCCTTAAAATGCTTGATATGCTCTTGGGTTTGTGTGGCTATCAATCTATTGCTTTCCCAAATCTTGCCTACAAATGTTGGGAGTTCATGTGTGAAATAGAATGTAAGGTAGATTATTAGGGTTCCATACTTAAATTGGTAGTGGGATTTTTTGGTGCACTCTAGATTCTCTATTATCTTCTATCACAACACCTCACATAAATCTATATATTTCCCCTCTATTACCATTTGATATGTCACAGGGATAAAATTCACAGTGTAGAGTCCTCTTGGTTGGTATAATAAACTTTGTAGGCAATAACCATAGTTGTGTATCTCACAGATGGGTTGGTGATTTTGGTATCATCTAGACTCTAGCCGTCACATGTAGCTCTTATGAGCTTGGTCACCTCTAAGTTTTGTATTTCCTTATTCGATGGGATCTACCCTTGCGCATACAACCCAGTTACACCTTGTATGAAATCCTTTGTAATCCTATATGGTTGATCCAGGTACATGCATTTGTCATGGATTTGGATAAGAATGATTTGAATCCACCCCTCCTTGTGAGTAAATTCTGAGAAATCCTTCCATACGTTTAACCTCTTTTCCTAGATGTGTGCTTACTATAGAAGATAGTTGTGTGTATTGGGTTGGATGAGGGTTATTCATAGACCTTCAAACTTTGTGTGGTCTATTTTTTTAGGGGTGCATGGATATATGTGTGGATTTCCTTTATGTATATTATGTTTGTTGGAACCTTCAATAATGATTCATCTGTGTCTTTCTCTAGAGCCTTGTACATGAATTTCTTGTATTTGGGGTGAGGTTTCTAAGAGATATCCACAAGAATGGGAGAACCCATTATTTTTTTATAGAGCACATAGGGTGAGGGTTGTGGGTTTATGCTTGCTAGAATTTCACAACTAGACAATATGGTCATGTGGGAACATCAAGAGAGCAAAGTAAATTTAGTGATAGTGAGGGTGTATTTATAGAACTTAGTTGGGGGAATGTAATAAATATTATGGTTGTTTGTTCCTCTTCCCATGCTTTTTTTCTCATTAACTTTTCCATGATTCTAGGATGTTCTCAATTCGGTAGGGGCCAAGCCAATGAAATTTTAATTTCCCTCATTTTAAATTTACTCTCATATAGTAAAACTATGTCATCCTTTATGATTTTTTTGGATTTGATGTTGCGGTCATGCCATGCTTTATGTCTCCTTCTTTATGTCATTGGTAGTGTACCACAAGTTGTCTATCTTCATCTAATTTATCTAAGTCTTCTATTTTTTTTGATTGATTCTTCATCTATAAGCCTCAGGGTGAGTGTGGTACGTAGATTGTGAAAAATGAAATTTATAGGTAGAATCTCCTCCATCCCATAGACTAGTTTAAAAGGGGTAGACCTAGTGAACATTTTGTAGGTGGGTAAACTATTGGTATCTTGATGTACCAGTCTATTCTATTTTCATTACACATCTTTGTGAGGGTGGTTCCTATGATCTTTTTTAATGCTTCACTTGCTTCATTAGCCTATGGGTGATAAGGTTATTGGGACAAAACTGAAGATCTTAATGTTTTATTTATATTTTTTTTTGTGTTTTATGATTTAGTTCACCCTTATATCAATCCAAGATGTAAACTTCTGAAATACATAGTGGTAATTTACTCAATGGTTGTAGGTAGTAAGATGCATTTTAAATTAATTCAATTTATCTCAAAGATGAAAATTAACAATAAAAAATCCTTTTATCTGTACTTTTAATGCTATTACAAATCAAGAATTTAAAATGAGTTTCATACTATAGAAACCATGATAAAATAATTCTGGTGACAAGAGTTTTTATTCACCACTCAAGCGACAGGAACTGTGTAAATTATCATTAGTTTTAGAAACTGTGATAGCCAATTCTGAAACATCAAAATTACTTTGAATTTCTACCAAACCAAATCAATATAAAACTTAATCAATTATTGAAATCATTCACAAAAAATAGAAACATACCTTGCAAAAAATAACATAAAATAAATTCCTTCAAACGGTGGCTAAAGAGTGGTCCCTGCCTCCTAGCCGATAGATTGAAGGAAGCACTTAGAGAGTTCTTGAAAGCAACCTGAATGACAATAATTCTCCTAATATTGATATTGATATATATTACCTACTTAGATGTATGTAGTACATAAGATAAATTATATAGCTTTAATGCAAAAAAATAGTATCTAAAAGTATATGTTTGTGGTTTTATAGTTCAAAGGCTAAAATATATCGATTAGTTAAGAAATAGTTATATGGACAGCGATCACTCTTTCTCAAGGTACTAGATCAATTACCAAACAATATACTAATTATACTTTATTTAAATTTAAAACAAAATTATCACGACAATCTTTCCAAAGAATCTTCATCGCCCTTCTTCTCAGCTACCAAAGACCTATTTTATTACACACAATCTCTTATATTAGTACTTATAAACGATAACTTTCTAAGGCATATTTTATTCTTTTAATCCATATCAAGAATCTTTAGTTTCATAAAACTATTAGGAAACCTAGGAGGAAAGGTTAAAGTATAGGTTAAAATCAATAATAGATTTGGGAAAAATTTTAAATCATCAAATGTGTGCTCTGGTTATGAGTTAGCTTTTTAGTAGTTTTGTGATGACCTTTTTTACAAAATATTTTCCCTTGATCATTGGTGATTCTTAGTGGGCACCAAAATCTTATGATGATATTGTGGTAGATGAAATTTGTGGGAGTTTGTGCAGTACAATCTTTAGTCAGTTCTGTTTCGACCCATTTGATCAAGTACTCTACAATGGTAATGACAAGTTTAGCCTTAGATAGATTTTACATAGTGTCTATAGGTCCAATGAAATTAATTTCCCATTTTTCAAATGGTACTTGAGATAATTCAAATTATAACAGTATTTCTTCCCTTATGGTGGCTCTTCCAATTTTCTAGAAAATATCACAACTTCTTGCGTATTGTTTAACATCCTTATTCAATGTAGGCCACCAAAGTCCTGCCAACAAAACTTTCTTGGCAATGGATCCTCTGGAATTATACCCGCCGAATGTCACTTAATGTTCTTCCCTTATCACTTCATTTCTTTCATGTTCATACATTACTTATCGTAGGATATCATTCCTTCCTTTTTTTACAATTCTCCCTCTATAAGTGTTAAAGGGATCGACTTCCATAATAGTAATTATTTTTCATGCGGTGACATATCTGTTGGGTATTCTCCAATAGATAATAGTGTAACCATGTCATGTAATTCTTCTAGTACCCCAATTATCTTGAACAAGGTTGCGCTAGGTAGGTCCTTTTCATATTCATTTGGTTCCTCTCTCCTATGTCAACTCTTGATAGATAATTTGGACCTTGGTTATTCTTTCTGGGTTTGACCATAATGGTAAAATTAAATTCTTGGAACAATAGTAGCCATCTACATATGTACCCTTGATTTATTGGGTTTATTCAATAGAAATTTCAAGGGTTCATGATTTGTGTAATTTAAATGGTGTAGATAGTAAATAGTGGTGGAACTTATGTAATGCATACACCATGACAAGAGCTTCCCTTTCTATAGTTGTATAATTATTCTCTACATGGGAAAGTTTCTAGATTACAAATGTCATTGAATGGTCTTTGTTTCCATGTGGTTGTGCTAGTACTTCTCCTATGGTGATTTTGGAGGCATCCACATGTATATGGAAAAAGACTATCCAATCAAGGAATATAATTTTGGGTCCTCCACAATATTTTATTTTAGTGTGTCAAAATAGTGTTGATACTATTTGATCCAGTTGATATTCTTGTTTGTCCTTTTCCTTAGGAGTTCTTCCAATGGTGTAGCTAATGTAGCATACCCTTTATCAATTTCCAGTGATAACCAATGTAACCTAAGATTTTTTTGAATTTTGGAGCTATCTTAGGTTGTGGTAAGGTCATTATCAATGCTAACTTCACAAGATCCACCATTAGTCCTTGTGATAATGTGTCCTAATAGTGTTCAAAAGGGTACCACGAAAATGCATTTTTTGATATTCAATGAGATTTGATTGCTCTTGCATCTTTCTAGCATTGTGTAGAGTGTTTGGGTGTGGTTTTTAATTAGTCCATACACTATCCAACCATCCAAATAGACTTCCAATAAGTCATGAATATTTTTTTAAAATTTATTGACCATTATTCGAATAAACATTGCTAGCGCATTTTTTAAGCCAATGGCATGACCCTATACATAAATGAACCCCATTCTATTGCAAATGCGGTATTTGGCTGATTTTCTTCTCTAATCTTGACTTGTTATCCAGAGAAGTCATCAATAAATGAGTAAATCTCCCTTCCTACGATAAATTCTAGTATTTCTTTGATGAATGGGGTTGGAAGGGGATCATGAATACAAGCATTGTTTAGTTCTCTGAAATCAACATATCCTTATTTCTCTTATATTTTTATTTTGGACCACCATGGGGATAATCCATTATAAATCCTATATCGGCTTTATTATTTGGCTACTAACATTTTATCCAATTTTGTTTTTATTTTCTTTTTCATATTTGGGTTGAGACGTTATGGTATTTTATTTTACAGTTTGGAACCTTTTAATTGGATTTTCATGACTCTGACTTCTTCCTTAATTCCTTTCATGTTTGTGAATGTTCGAGGAAATAAGTCTTCATAATCAAATAAGAGCTCAATTGCATTAGTAACTACTTTCTTGTTCCAATAGTCTCCAATATTAGCTAGTTTAGGATTCTCAGTAGATTTTATGTTTTATTCCCTCAATTTAAGAGGTTGGTTTAATATTGATCTTTTGAATCGTTGTGTATTTTTAATTCTCTTTCCCCTTCTACCACTAGTGTGTCTTGTTTTGGGTCTGATTTTTTTTCCTCTTGATGTGCATTATAGCACCAATTCTTTGCACAATGTGTTTGTTAATTTCCATCCACTCTATTATTTTTCATATGCCTTTACTTTGGGGTAGAGGATTTGGTGATAAGGGTTGGGAATTAGTTTTTGCAACTAGCCTAAAGATGATTTCCCTCATTCACCTCAATGAGGTACATATATTTTCATTTTCATCCCAAAATGAGGTGTGGAAGAAGTCTATTTGAAGCTCTTGCCAATCCTTTGTTTTCGTCCTTCTCTCCTAATTTATGTACCATGTTTGTAATATTGGTGTTAATTTCCAATAGAAGAGTTATATGTATAATCTGTGGTCATACTCTCCACATCCCTGCCATGAGATGTACATAGTTGTAAATGTTCTTCAGTGGTGATAAATCCTTTATACTTTGCAATGATGGCATATTACCCTTCCTCTTGTATGTATCTAGTTCTAATCAAAATTTTAAAAGCATGCCTCTAGGGAATGCTATTTTTATGTGTTTTCCACCAACATGCAACATTGCAAACAAGTGTGTCTTGTAATGCGGCAATTTGCACTTCATTTTGAAATGTTCTTTCCATATCCTATATGTATTCATTAGGTTTCAGATTCTTGAGAATTTGGGAAGCTTGGCATGCGATATGCCCCTTTGGATATGGTTTATATGTTTTGTGTCCATGAGGGATGAACCTAGGTTACTCATTATTGTGTTTTCTACTTCTTTCAGTGGATTGTCTTTATTTTTGGTATTTTTCTATAACTTTTCCAAGTGGAATTATATCATGAAAGCCCTTCTAAACCCATATACCTTTCATGAGGTCCACTCTGGTTATTCTTGTATCCATGCATTTAGTACCTCCTCATTTTTTGTACTCTTAGTATTTATTTCTAACTCAATTTCTCCTCCGTTATTTAGTTCTTTGGTATCTAGGTTAGGTAATGTGGAAATAAAGTATAATCATCATGTGTCATCCTCTTCATTTTCTTTCGTGAACTTTTATTCTATGTATTTATTATCTCCATCTTCTCCTAGGGGATATGGATGACATTATTATCATCCACAAATGAGATTTATTTTTTTGGAATCTATCACTCCATTTGTGTTGACAAATCATTTGAGGCCTAGTAGCGCTTGAAATGTATTGAATGGTTCTTTAATCTCCACCACCTCAAAGTTTACTGTTAATTTGAGGCATTTTATATTGAATTCAACATTTTTCCAAGTGCCCATTGTTTGCATTTTGAACCCATCAACTAGGCTAACATTGAAGGGAGTTTTTGCTAATTTGTGCCTTCCTAGTTTCTCCCAATTTTTTGTTGTGATTATATTGATATTTTCCCCTATGTATACCATGATATGTTTCACCTTGTGATGATTATGGTGTGTGGTTTTCAACAATAGTCTATTCTTCCAGTCCCAATTATTGTTGATTCTAGAGATTTGGGGTCATTTGTTTGTTTATTTATTTATTCCAATACTTACCCAATTGCTTTAGTTTGAGCAATATTTTTTTCTATTTTTCCAACAAGACAAGCTTCTTTAGTGTGATAATATCTTCTTAAAAATAGCTAATCTCCTCACTCTAATGTTGAGTGATTTCTTTTTTTGTATTTTCTACTATTCTATCATATCGTTGCTTTGTAGGCCAAAAGTATTCATAGTTGTCTACTTTCGTATATGATTCATCACTTATTTATTTATTTATTTTTGGTAGTATCGATTCCTTGGCAGGTGAGTACCATAGGTTTTTTTTCTAATTTTTAATTTCTTATCTTTGGGTTTTGTTTCTTCCCTATATTCTTCCCTAGAGCTATCTTCATTTGCAGATGTATTAGATGTCCAAAAATCAAAATTTTGGAATCTTCTAACACCTTGAAAAAAAAATTGATACCATATCCCCCTATTTTCCCCTTGAGGTTCATTACTTTTAGATTCAGGTGGGGTGTTTTGAAAATATTGTTGTGCCCTTTCATAATTGAATAAATTATGATCTTCATTTATGTAAAATGAACAATTTTTCTTCTTTTCTAACCAACACCCCATGGTGTAGTGGCCATGTTTACCACATTTAAAGCAAGTGGTGTCATCTCTTTTGTGGTTTCCCCTTCCATGTCCTTGACCTCCTCTATAATGGAATGGTCTTATTACTTCCTAATGATTTTGCAAAGTGGTATTTTACAATGCATTAGAAGTTTTGTTGTTCCTCCACGATGGTTTCCTATACCCAAAGTTTTGTGTGTACAAAGTTCATTCCATAAGACCTTTTACATATGCCATATTGCAGTCTACCCTTTTATCATAATCTTGACTAAGTAGATATCTAGGGTCCAGATGAGCTTCTGCATTCCTTATGTAGAATACTTTTACATGACAATTATTTGTCTCGTGGTTGTCCTATTCCCCACAAAGTCCATAAAACACCAATTGGATGCTTTTTGGTGTTGTTTGCAGCTCTAATTTTATCGCCATTTCTCTGAATTCACCATGTTGCTTAGGGAAATCATTTCTTAAGTGGCCTTACCTTGAGCAGTAAGAACACCATATGTTATGTTTTCTCTTATTGGCCTCTTCTCTAGCCATTATATCTTTGTGTAGAGTTAGTTGTTCTACCACTAGTTGTAATTTCTCCATCATCTTGTTGTATTTTTCCTTATCTTCCTTTCTTCAAGGTTGTGCCTCAATGCGATAGGCCAAGGTTACTACATCTAGATAGGAATTGAAGAATCGACCATCTAAAGTTGTCCTTATTTCTTTGTCAAGGTCGGAGACAAATAATTCATTTTTTTGTTTTTTTGTTAGGGGCTTTTCAAGTTTTCAAGAGACTTCTTTGAATCTCCTATCATACTCCTTGACATTCTCTCCCTTCCTTTATACCAACTCCCTCATTTTACTTACACTTTTAGAGGGTATTTTTGGAGTATCAAAATTTTCTAAAAATTCTTTCTTCACTACCTTCGAATCTTTGACATGCTTAGTGTAGGTTTTCTTATACCAATCTAATGTATTCTTTCTCAATGATGCTACAAAATATAATAACTATTTTATCTTTGTCAATGGACTTTCTCTTCCATAATGACTCAAGGAGAAATATATGTTTTACAACCTTGATGGTGTCTTTGCCGAACATTGGAATTTTGATGGATGAATCCATTTTGTGTTTGGGCTTCTCCCGTTTAGATTTACGGATAGGTGAGATTATTTCTCTTCCTTTTAATACTCTATATTGTTGCAAGTTTATTTTTCCTACCCTTATCTCTTGCTAAATTTGTCTCAAAATACTTTTTCCCAACTTGTTATATCTTTCTCTTATGGATGATTTTCTTCCTTTTGTAGCATCTCTTCAATTGATATTCTTCTTGCTTTATAGGGCATAGGGGATGGGTCCTAGTCTGGGGGTTGTGACTCTTCATAAAATTGTTTCATCTTTGGTGCTATATTTTCATTTGTGAGAGGCATTATATTTTTTGTCAACCATTTTTTTTCCTAATTAAACATGGCTTTGTTTCCTTGTTCTATTTATTCTCTCCTTAATTTTATCATGCTTTTATTGACTAGTTGTTCCAAATATTCTTCCTCAATTAATGATGTTTTCTCTGAGGTTTTTAAGAATTCGATAAATTTTGCATCCACGTTGATTGTGATATTAGATAAATTTGGTCTTGTTGATGGTGTCCTAGTCAAGTGTGGTAGTGTTGGAGCATTTTTACTTTTCAATCCATTTACCGTTAGAGTAAAAGGTATTTCCTAATTAATTATTTATATAATGATAGGTTCATTTTCCTCTAATTACTTAAAGCTTACTTAGGTCATGTTCTTTTTGTTTCTCATGTCATAGGATGGGGACACATTTCATGATCTTGTTTTATGCTCACCTAGGGTTTCTAGGTTAATTATCCTTTTATAAGGATTTTGTATTGTATAATCAGTAAGATGCACATTCATAATGATTCATTCTTTTTTGGATCAATGGCTCTTGGCCTCCATAGCTTTGAAATTCTCTCTTTATGTGACATGTGTTTGATTGTAGGTGATCCTTGGGATCTGTGGAGTTGATTTTTCCCAACTTCAACACAGTATCAAAGCTCCAAACCTATAATTCTCTCTCCTCTTTTTGAGAGATTTCATTCCTTGAGCTATCATTCGGAGAATCCTAGAGAAAAATAGTGTCTTCCATTAGATTCAAAGCTATTAGGAAAGTCAATTTTATCTTTTATTTGGCCTGATTTGGACCCCAAAGGTCAAATCTAGAAGGGTTTGAAATGGTTGCTTTTTTTAGATCTAGAGGGTAGCTGCAATTTTGGTGCATTTTGAGCCAAAACAGACATTTCCATCATGCTTAGAAAGCCAAAAAGCATTAAGATCGCCTATCAAATCATCAAAATCCATGTCAGAAGCATTTGAGGAAAATTTCTTTACCAAAGAGGCCATACAACCTCTCCAACATGCAAATCAAGGTCACATTTGTCAACATTATGGGGGGCTTTCTACTGTTGGTGCTAATGCTTCCTTAGTTTCATGTTGGAGTGAGATACATATACAATATTTGTTCCTATGTACTAGGCGGATGCAAGGTACATTAGTGGTTGGTTACCCATGCATTTCGGTGAGATGGAGCATTTACAATATGGACACTCTTGCATTCCTATTTTTGGAGGTGACCTTTCATTTTCATTTGATTAGTGTTCTTTAGACTTTTGGTACCTATGCCATATGTATCTTCGAGTTCCATATTTTTTTGCCTTTGTTCACCATCTGATTCAAGTAGTGTTGTTAGGGGCACTCATGCAGATTCTTGTCTTCTGATCCTGATCATAATTTTTTTCAAAGGAGGTTCTTGTTTCAACATTATAGCAGTCATTCTTTGATAGATGTTGTAGCTTCTTCATACTTCAGTTGTGTTCTTCATGTTCATCCTTTGCTCCTATCTTTTGGGACAACCTTGTTTTGGAGGCTTCTTAGTCCTTCACCCTATTTGGAGGCTTCTTCAATCCTTCACTTGTATTTCTCTCTTTTGGAGAGGATTTTCTCCCACTGGGTTTTATCCTTTTCTTCGATTGTGAGACATTTATTTTTTTGCACATGGGTACCTAACCAAGCCTTGTTTGTCAAGACCCATCATATATTCATCTTTAGAGGTTCGAGCTTCTCCCTAAGTTTCACTTAAGGGGGGTGTTAGAGAAAAAGGTATTTCATAATTAATTATTTATTTAATTATTAGGTTCCTTTTCCTCTAATTACTTAATCTTACTTAGGTTGTGTTCTTTTTATGTCCTATATCGTAGGATGAGGATACATATCATGATCTTGTTTTATCTTCACCTAGGTTTTCTAGGTTAATTATCCTCTTATAAGGATTATGTATTGTATAACCATTAAGATGCACATTCATAATGATTCGTGCTTTTTTGGATCAATAGTTCTTGGCCTCCATAGCTTTTATATTCTCTCTTTTTGTGACAAGCGTTTAATTGTAGGTGATCCTTGGGAGTTGTGGAGTTGATTTTTCCCAACTTCAACATTTACCAATTGTTTCTTAGATTCCCCATATCTATCTATACTTCTTTCCAAATTTGACAAAATTTCTCTTGTTTCATCCAAGGGAGAGATCACTGGTTTTAAATTCTTATCTTCTTCTAGGAATACTTTTCCCTTTTTCTTTTCGGAAACACCCACATTGGTGCACTCAACAACACCCACAGTGGCATACTCCAACCTTCTACGATGTCTCTCTTCCCTCTCAGTATTTTTCCTATGTCTTCTTTCTTTATTATTTGGGCTTGCCATGTTAACTTTATTAGTCATCTCAATTTCTTCCTTAATCTCTATTGATTTCTTATTGTCTCATTTTTCCATGGGTGTTTTGGATTTGGTGTTGCATTACTCCATCTTGTCCCATGGTAGTTATTTTATAACTTCTATTGGTCACATCCTTTCAAGGATTTGTTTTGAAGACCCCCTTTCCATTTGCCATCCCCTTGATGCCTAACCACCTCTCATGAGGTTGACACCATGAATATAATGTCATTGACCAAATTAAAAGAAAATCATTTTTTTTTAATCTTTATTTCTATATCAGAGTTTTAAAATTTACTCTTGATATGTGCTATACTACCTAACTAGGGTCTCGACAACAAAACCAATGTTAGCAAGAAAATGGGGGAATATAGATCGGAGTATTAAGCCCCAAGTAATCTCTATATGTTGTATTTATATCCCAGACTCGGTAGTGATAGAGAGATTAGAGGTTAATACAAACTATAAATAGATTAGTTAACGTACTAACATACAAACATCAAAAAAAATGTGTTCCACTATAATGCACATATGCGATAACTTCAGATATATTTATATATTAGTATTTATTCATCATATACATACATTGAGAGATTAATACCTCTTCATTAATTAGTATCTAATATTATTTTTTGTTCTATTCTCTCTTTTCCCTCTTACTTCATTACATTGTATCTTATCTTAAAGATATATCTATTTGGTATGGCATGTCCCTTACATTCTTATACTTCCCTACAGGGTGTCTCTTCGGTTAGGAGTTCTACAATTGCTTTGTGATAGTTTGTGGTGGGAATTGTATTATTTTTCTGGCTCTAGTAGATCCCTTGTTAACACTACTCATTGCACTAGCACATAATTCTATTCCCCGTCTCATACTATAATACAAGTATCTATGAAATCATGTTCCACCACACATGAATTTTTATCTCTTTGTATCCACCAAGAAACCATACATGTAGCCAATAGCCTCACGCATGTAGCAATTGCATAAAATTTCATCTACAAACCATCAGACTAGAACATCAACCATCAAAGTCTCAATATGGACGATTATTTATTCTTATAACCTTTTGTAATAATATTGTATATATAGTCATTTGATTCTTCATAGAGGACGAAGATAATATAGAATACTTTAGATGAAAATTAGTCTAATGTGTGTACCCCTTTTTAATCATGGAAATTATAATCCTTAACCTTGTTATTTTTTTATTAAGAGAGGTAAAAGCTTTTGACTGGGAGCTATGAACCGGTGAGGTGACAAACAGGGGACCTCCTCCCCAATATAAATTCTCAACAATTACACACTAATGGGGTTTGAACCTTGATGGCAAGAATAACAACTTAATAACTTGACCATCACACCATGCCACTATTGGCGTCCTTAACCTTGCTATTTATAACTATCGTTGTAACCTATCTATTTTTGTATTAAATAGAAGTAACTCATTATTGCTAAAATTATTTTATATGTTCAAATGGACAATGGTTAAAAATGTCTAATTGTTTCCTTTGCATGTTTCATAATCTTATCTTTCACTAATGTATGATTTTACTCTAGAACTCTTGGGATCCAAATCAAGAGAGGAGAGGTGGTGAAGGAACAAAGGAAAAGGGGAAAAAATGAGGGGAAGGAACTTTGTGGTGGTTGGTGGTAAAAGTAAGGATGCAATGACATGCTTAGAAAATTCCATGAAAAGGATTATGAATGTTATTTTTTTATTTGAGAAAGATTACGAATGTTAAATTGAATTAAATTTCTTTTTTTTACTTGTGGTAATGATAGGTTGAAAATAATAGATTAAAACCCACCACCATATCTATTAAGATTAAGCAAGTGTTTGTCAACTTCATTTACCTCTCAACTATTTTATAATATTTATATGCCCTCACCGAGACCTCTAGATTTGGAAGAATAGTTTCCTAGGGGAATTTATTGGCATGTTCATGAATAATGTTAGTACCCTATTTATTTATTATATCTATTATAGATCAACCAAGTTTATAGAAGACCAAAAAAAATTGTAGATATATGCATTATTAAAGTGGTTTTCTCCAATCCTTCATGGAACAAATAATATTTGTATCTTTCATATATAATTTATAAAAAAAATTAATGATGCCTCTCTTCCTCAATTTTTTTAAATCTTATTAGAGATGCCTTCCACATATGTAAGAGAGTCCAAGTGGAGGTTGGTTTCATCACCAACAATATTATGGGTCTCATAATAGATTTTAACTTCTTTAAAAAATATCAAAATATACGTGTTCATGTACCCATTCATCTTTAAATTTTATTTATATGGGATATTTATTAGTCAATATCTTCATAAACACAAACTCTAAATACCCTTGTAATTACATTTTAAGATATTTGACTTTTGGGTAGGGTGATGATGAGATAAAGAACCAAATAGAGTTCCTTGTGTTATTTTTCTAAAACACCTAGTGTGAAATGGATCCATCAATTTTTTTAGTAAGAATAATATTAAGGAAGAGTAATTTTCTATCAAATTCTAGTTCATTGATAAATTTAGTGCTACTCTTTATGTTGTTTAAGTGGGTATCAAAAAATTCTAGACTGTTTAGATCATGTTTTCAACTTAGATTTATATCATCAAAGTACCATTTCCACCACCTTCATTTTAAGGGGAAAATTTTGAGAGAATTTTCTTTATAGTGCTCTGTGAAGAGGTTGACAACTACAAGATTAAGTGAGAAATCTATAGAAACACCATTATATTTCTCATGTGCTACATCCATTCGAAGGTGAAAAAATGTGTTTCAAACAAAATTACATAAGAGAAGTGATCTCATTGTCTATCTCACTATTAATTAATTTAATCATATCATTGATAAAGGATTTAGGAAAAATTAAAGGTGCATCAAAACTCACAATAATTTCTTTATCACTAACCATATTATCCTTAATTAAGTATAGGAAATTCATTAATAAAGAACTTGCTTTTCCCACAAGCAATTTGATTTTCTTCGACAAGAAGGTAACTTATAATTCAAAGAATCTATGGTGTGAATAGTGAGTCTTAAAGGTATCTTATCTTTATGAATTTTATGTGTACCATATATTATCAAGGTGATCTATTTATTTGTAATGAGTTGTTTTCAATACCATCTTCTAAGGAGGATCAGATAATAAAATTTTCACTTTCCTTTTAACTGGAGAAATAGGGTTTGAATCTAAAATCATATAATTATCATTCATATTAATATGGTCTATCATTTTATCATCATAGTTAGCTCTACTCATTAACATATTTATATGATCCTTATCTTCCTAATAATCATAATATTCAAATACA
>VDFB02091536.1:0-41533 GCA_007258455.2 Sequoia sempervirens | reverse complement strand
ATACCTAAATTCAAAGTTAAGGGTTTAAGGATTTGAAGGTTTATGATGTAGGGTTTGGAGTTTAATCAGTGTGGATATAGCTAGTTTAGGGTGTCTAATCCTTGTAACTTTAGTTTGAATGTTTTATGGTTTAGAGTTTATTATTAATAGGGATTAGGGTTTTTTATTTCAAGTTTGGTATTATCTAGGGGTTTAGTAATGTCTAGGGTTTTGAGTATAAACTTTAGGATTTGAGGTTTATGGTATACAATTTAGGTTTAGTATTTAAAGGCTATACAATTTCTATTATATAGGGTTTGAGATTTAGGATTTGGTGTTGATGGCTTAGGGTTTGGGCTTTGGTGTTGTTGGTCTTTTAGGTTTAGTGTTTGCATACACACATACATTTTAATATGCATACATATGCACACATACAAATATGTTTACATGTATATATGTGTATATATGTCTATATACACACTTATATAGATATGGACTATTGATAATTATCAATAGTCCATATATGTGTGGATATGTCTATATATGTCTATATATGTGTGTGTATAGATGTATAAATACTTAAGTTTCTCATTAAATATATATATACATATATATACATGTATGTATATATTATATATGTATGTATATGTATATATATGTATACATATATATACATGTATGCATATATTATATATGTATGTATATGTATATATATGTATACATATATATATATATACACATGCATATACATATACGTATAAATATAAATACATGCACACATACAAATACATATATGTGTCGATATGTATATATGTCAATATACGTGCATAATTTATTTCCTTTTAAATAAAAGTATATAAAAAAATTAATTAAAGATTAAAGGTTCACTAAAACTAAACTTTATATTCAAAACCTTGAAAAATAGAGAATTCAAAACATACCTAGAGTTGAAGGTTGTAGATGCTCACACATGTCTTGTATGTATAGGCACGAGCTTTTTAGTTAGAAGCAAATCATATTAAAAATAAGTGAAACATGAGGGGTAATTTTAAGTTCTATATAAATTCCAACCAAAATATCCCATATCCCTAGAACTCTAGTATTCATGTAGGACTTAGGTTGGTGGAAGTCATTTTAGGAGAAACTATTTTGCCCAATTTTTTTGGTTAAAACTATCTTTCTCAAGATTGCTAAGTTATCCTAAAGCTTGACACAACTCCAAAATTTTACCCACTCCATGTTAGGTTACACCTAAGATAAAAGAGAAACCACCTAATTTGCAACCAATTACTAATGTGTTTGTAAAGGATTGTCAACAAGAGACACACGTGATACAAGAAGTAAACCATGAAGAAGAAAATGTAAGAATCAATGAATTTTTTTATATTGATGCATTTTGGGATGAGGTTGATGATGATGATCCTCCCATGCTTCTAGTTTCCCATTTATCTTTTTCCCCTTTTCCTTTTTCATTATACCTTGTTTCTTTTTCTTTGTGTGCTCATATTACCTTCTAAAGCACTTTCATTTTTTACCTTCCCCAACTTGGGGGGAGTTGGGGGTATTTTCTTTAGTTATTATTTTACAAATTTTGTCTTATAATTATTCACACCTTCATTGCTAATTTTACTCTTAATTTTCTCATGTTTGTCACTTTGGCTAATCATTTCCCTAAATTATTTCCTACTTGTATGCCTATTATCTCCCTATGCTTGTTTATTTTTACTAGGAGTATTGTTTTCTTATATTTCTCATCCTTGTATATTTATGATTCTATGGTCCATGCCTTATGATGCTTGTCACATGACTATGATTCATACCATGCTTCAAAGACCACAAGTATATGTTGATTATTCTATATTAATACCCATGAACATTATCATGCTATTATCTTATGCTTAGTTTGATAATATGTTCATTACTTATCTCATAGTACTATATTATGTACTTTCATTTCCATACTATGCTTTTAGAGATATCCTTGTAAACTAGGGGATGGCATGCCTTCCTCCTCCTTTATTATGCTTACATATCCTTATCATGCTTCTAGAGTTATTCTACACATCAGAGCCATTATGACCTCCACACACTATTGACTTCTTGCATGCTTTGTCATGTTCTTGGGGAAATATTATCATTAGGGACCTCATGCCTTACCTATATCACTATGTGCTATTTATTTGAGCTACATTAGTGGCATATGCCTTCTTAGTGATATGTGTGCTTATATGATTTTATCTCATTTTTTTAAAGGGACGCCCATATTTCTCATTTTTTTATATACCAGGGATAAACTTGTGTACATTCATAATTATCAATAGTCCATATCCTTTTCACAATTATCATTCAGCATATCTTACTTTTTCATAACATAATGCATTGATATGAACATAATTGTGTGCATAATTATCAACCATTTTCTTAGTTTGTGCACTTGTTTAAACTTAAGACGCACTAAACAATCACATTGTAACTTTGCATAAGATAATTACACACATTATTAAACACATAATCCTTATGCATCTTTGTGTACCATTGTTCATCTATATTTTTTGGCATTGCACATGGGTGTATATGTATTCACTTGGACACACCCATTTTGCTACCATATGCATCCAACATCTAGCTAGACATACACCACATATTCAACCAATCACACAAGTGTGAAATTTGTCACCATACAATTTCAACATGTGTCATGCACTCTTCTCCACATGAAATGTGCAGCATATACACATGACACTTTTCAACAACTTGTTGAGGGCCTAGTTGATGGCCTCTTTGTATAAATAACTATTGTGTACAAGATATAGATAGAATTCAGTTCAAGCTAGCAAGTCTTGTATATTTTACTATGCAAATATTATTTCTTCCAATGCAATTACATTACAAATTATTATGTTTTACTTAAATGTGCATTTGTATACTAATCCAGAGCTTTTTGTATACATTCTATAAATTCTATAGATTATTACTTTAATTTACAAATTTTTCCTTCAATCCTCCTATGGTTTAGATCATGTGTTTCATTTATTTACTTTACATAATACACACACTTTTATTCTTACAATTACATTTACTTTTCATGCACTATTTGTTGGTGTATAATCATGCTTAGGTAGCATTAGGTGGCAACTTGCTTATATGACAAGTTCTAGTTACAAATTTAGTTAGGATATTCCTCCTTTATAAATTCACTTCCATTCCTAATGTAAATCATCTTAAATCTTTTAATGCATTCAATCTTCTATTGCCTACAATTTCTCTCTTTTTTGTTTTCATTTGTCCAAATTTCCTAGCTAATTTCACACTATTTCCCCTCTCCTTCAATGATTTACATTAAATGGATGCAACCAATTAAATGGGAGGCATATCTCAAGTTCACTAATGCTCTTATGTTGATATTACAAACAACTAAAATTTCTTGCACAAAGATTCATCATTGTGTCCAAATAAACCTTGATCACATGACATAGTAGTGCCTATTACGATATACCATCCTATTGCCACTACATGAGAGGAATTTATTACCATACCACTTTACATATAGATGAAATTTTCTAACCCCCTTCTCTCATTTTCATAGATAGTGATATCAACTTGCACTTGTACTTATATTTAATTGCATGATGGAAGCTAGTCATTGCATATTGTTTCTTTATTTTATATTTTCTTATGGAGCATACATGCCAAGGGGGAGGAATACACAAATTATTTAACTAGGTCCATTACATTACATGGACATCATTTATTTGTATGTCTAAATATTTAATTTACATGCATGTTTATGAGAGTTCATATACTTTGAAATACATGTTCATTTATGATTTGCATGCACCTTCAAGTAGGTACAAAATAAAATGGTGAAATTTGCATACCCATCCCAATTCCATTTTAGTTTTGGGCTGATTTTGATGCAATATCTTAATAATAAAATTACATATCAAAAAATGATTCAATCATGTACAAACTTGGGCACATATTTCCAAAAAGTTAACCTTATCCTATCCATATATGTGCATATTTATACACATTCACCATTTATTATTCATTTGCTTACATTTACATGCATACACTCACTCATTGCCTCGATAAGTAAGAGTCATGTGGTTTCACTCCTACACCATGTAGAATTGACCCTTGAAGTTTAAAAATAAAAATAAAAAAATTACTAACTCTGCCTATTTCACTAGCTATTGTGAGTCACCTCAATACACGTTTTGTGTGATTTATTGCTAATTCTTGATATTTAAAGGCATTAAATGTGCAATTTTTGAGGGGGGAAATAAAAATTTTATTCAAAGAAATTAAATGTGAAATTAATTCATAAGTTGAAATCTAAAATTCCTATATACTAAAAAGGAGAGTCATTCTAGGAGCACTTCATTGGAGCACTAAAAGGAGCCTAATTTGCATCAAATTCATCTAGGACACCTACATGCCTTATTGTTATCTTTGATATTATTTCATGACTATGAAGATGATCTAATCAAGGGGGTCAAAATATTAGAAAGCAACTCTTGCGATCCAACAATCACTCCAAGTTAATTTTCAATACCACCACTCCTTATAAATCAATAAATATTAAATTTTTAGGTAACATACTTTCCAATAGTCTACAACAAGCCAATTCAAATTTATGTGTTACATATTAAATCCTCCTCGATTGTTAGATCGATGGCATTCAAGATTGATCTTGTGGTGTTGAGGATCGGTCCACCAAATTCTTAAAGCGATCCAATTCAAATTTCATTGTTCAACTTCCAATACGTATAAGAAGTTGTGATTCTAAGTTATAATTCAAAAAATGTGCTCAAAATAATAGACAACTACTAATTGACCATCGAAATTAGCTCAATATTTTTATGTATGCTATTTTTTAATTTCAAAATTATATTACATAATTTATCACAACTCTAAAATTAAATTAACTATCTTATTCATTAACCTAATTTTTGTTAAGGAACCCATTTATTTGATTACATTATTATATATATTTTTAAATATGTAGAATATTCTCTTGTTTAAGTATAATTTTTAAACTAATAACTTAACTATAAACATAATCCACATCACTTAGTAATTTTTTAAAAATATATAATTTATAAATAATTCAAATTAATATAATAAGAACATATTAAATACAAACAATATATAACAGAAATTGATCCATAACAACATATTAAAGACAAAATAAAGAAAAAGAAGAATCTAGAAACTCAGCAGAACTTGATCCAATTCCCTCACTTCTTTGTAATGAAAATTTTCCCAGCAAAAGCCAAAAACCTGTTCAACAGATGCGGCGATTTACTGATGCAGCCGCCTGGTTTCTCTGCCGTCCGATTGTCGGAGCCATCGAAAAGTTACAAGCGCGTTTACCAACCTAACGAATACGGACTCAGTCAAGAAAACGTAAATCCGACGGGAAATTAAAGAAAGAAAAATTCTACGTCTCTTACCGGCAATCAAAGCCGCCAGCTGTCAGTCTCGAACTCTTCAGAGATCTTTTAATTATGTTTGCCAAGAGTGAAAGGACAGCGGATGATTTGTTAATTGTAGCGATAATAATATATTGAAGTTAGGGGGTGTGTATGACATGGCAGACAATGATTGGTTGGTAAAGCTGCTCATGTACACACTGTCTTTCTGACTGCCACGCGTAGAAAGCTATTTTCTACTTTACTCATTTATAAAATATGAGTTTTATGGTAAGAAAGTATTTTAAATTTAATTAGTTGATTTCGAATTATTATTGAATATGAAATATTTTATATTATTGGTGGGTTCAATGATGTTATGTGTCTTGATTATAGTATTTATTAAGGTTAAAATTATGTTGAGATGTGATTGGATTAGGATTGACATCTGAATGACTTTGATAGATTAGATCTCCTATTTGTGATAGCTTAACGAAAGATAACTTCTAATTTAATTGTCTGCTCTCATAATATTATGGTTCACTATATAAAAATACAAACATCGAAATCTATAAAATCCTTAGACACATATGTGTGTGCGTATACATATATACACGTATATGTGTGTGTTTGTGTGTACATATATATACATGTTTGTATATAAGTATAGATACACATATACACACACATATACAACCGTATATATATCTATATATGTGTGTATATATATACACACACATGCACACACACATATACAAACACAAATGTACACATACATATACATATAGATATATATAATTCAAACCTTTTGCAATTTCATTTCTTTAACCATGTTGATCTAGAGAGTAATATATGACTCACATTTCTATTTTGATATCATGTTAGGATTTTATACTATAGCAAAGATATACACATTACTACAAATTTAGAATGTACAACCAAAAGATGCACACATTGGGATGAGATCTCTTAATTATGGCTTCCTCATTTTTTATCAATTGATAAGAAGATAAATGTTGAGTATAGAAATATTCTATCTTTTCTTATAGCATCACATGATATAACCTCTAGGTGGTGTAGTTGAATACAAAAGATATTAAAAGTATATTGATGTATTAAAAATATGATATTTTTAAAAACTCATCACTATTAATTTGAAAGCTTTTGGATTATAATCATGTAGCAGATTTTTGTATCAATATTTTGGATCACACTTAGGATCCCAAAGTGTGATCCAAAATATTGATACAAAAAATACCTACATAGTTATAATTTGGAAGGTTTTGAATTCATTTTGATGTATATAAATTTCAAAGGAGGCTTATTGCATTAATCCGACGATTCAAAATATATCATCTAAATTAGTCAAATTAGCTAACTTATTAAGTAGTTCTCACATGAAGGCTATGTTGTACTAAATGCTCTTAAAGACTCATTTTTATTAAAAAGACACCTGAACAAAGTTGTAAGATGCATATAGTTAGAGCGTAACAAAGGTAAAGGGTGTTTAGAGTGATAAACACACTCATCATGATGTTGATGCTAGTTGAAATATAATATTTTTAATAGAATCTACCAAACTAAAATTGTTAGATAATTTCACCAATTATCAAACTTATCACTATGTAGTAGAGCCATTAGATGTGGTTTCAATGGTTGCCAAAAATTGTCACAAAGAAGATATAAACACATTATGTAATATTAGAAGAAGCTAGAACATTTAAGATTTGAGAGTATATTCTAAGTTTCTAGGCTCTCTTGGGCTCCTCATTGAAATTCTTATCATATACATGCATACATATATATGTGTTTATATATCTATATAGACATATGTATGTATACACATACGCATACACATACACATACACGTGTACACATACACATATAGACAAATAATCTAAATCTTTTGCAATTTCATTTCTTTAACCATGTTGATCTAGAGAGTAATATATGACTCATATTTATATTTTAAGATTGTGTTAGGATTCTATAATATAGAAAAATATACACCAAACTACACATTTAGAATGTAACAACCAAAATATGCATGTGTTGGGATGAGATTTCTTAGTTATGACTTCCTCATTTTTAATCAATTGATAAAACGATAAATGTAGAGTATAGAAAGATTGTATCTTCTTTTATAACATCATAATATAATATAACCTCTATGTGATGTAGTTGAATACAAAAGATATTAAAAGTATGTTGATGTATTAAATATGATCTTTTAAAGAATTCATCACTACAAATTTGAAAGCTTTTGGATTATAATTGTAGTAATTTTTTGTATCAATATTTTGGATCACACTTAGATTTTGGATCATAGTTAGGATCATAGAGTGTGATCCAAAATATTGATACCAAAAATAATTATGCAGTTATAATCCAAAAGATTTTGAATTCATATTGATGTATATAAATTTCAAAGAAGACATTGTACTAATCCAATGATCCAAAATATATCACTTAAATTAGTCAAAATTATATAACTTAGTCATTAAGTAGCTCTCACATGAAGACTATGTTGTACTAAATGCTCTTAAAGACTCATTTTGTTATAAAGACACTTGAACAAAGTTGTAAAACATATATTTTTAGAGATAACAGAGGTAGAACGATCAAAGAGCTCAAATTAATAAACTTCCACAAGTGAACAAATAAGCACAATAGTGCACATCTATTGATATACAATGAAGAGTGTATAATATTGTAGACACGTAAAATATACCGATTGGCATTGTACATCTGATCCCGACTACTAACATCACTTCATCCTGAATCATCCATTCAGTCTAACCATTTAATCAAATCCCCTTATCTGATTAAATTCATCAATTTCCTTCCCTTAATTAAATAAATCATTTTATTTAATTAAGTCTCCTTTTGTTAATTAAATCAATCATCTTGATCTAATTATCCCTATTTAATTAAATAGTCAATTGTATTTGATTAAATCTCTTAAATTTGTCTATTAAATTAAATAAATTAAAACCTTATTTAACTTAATCTAACACCATCTCTTTTAATTAAATAAATCAAAATCTTTATTTAATTATTCTCTGATCATATTCCTCTCATCTTTGATTTAAATAAATCCATAAATTCAAGTCAAATTTGTCACATCAACTAATCCCTTCATTAAATTAATTCACTTTGATTAATTTAATCTCTCTCATGTCCCATCCTCTAGTTTTTCCCACTTGCACATGAAAATAGATTTAATTGATTTATTAAATCCTATTTTCCTCAAAGGCATCTTTTGGAATATCCTTCAAGGTTTGAATTCAAAATTCCAAGTTGAAATGTACATCCAAAAAGGCATTTACTCTATTTTACATGTCCTTTGTCTTGAGCCAAGTGGCATTTAATGCATTTTCCCTTCCCTCTTTGCAAGTCATTGCAACAAAATTCAAATTCAAAAATAAGCATTTATTAGCACAATCCTCAAAACATGCACATCCTTCATCCACTCATAGATTGACAAGTGGCATCTTGCCATTGGATGAATGTTAGTCCCACATTGCTCAAATTTGGACATTCATCCTTCAATCTCATCTATAAATCTCCTCTCCTCATTTATCATCCACAAATTATGCAAAGTTACCATGCTAAAATATTTAGCCATTGTCATCCATCACCATTGAATCATAGCTAGGTTATGCAGGTTTTTGGCTTGGAGCACTCAATCTTCATCAAGAAAGTGGATCACTCATCAACATTTATCAACATACATCAATCTTGCATCATAGGAGTTGGGAAAGGGCCAATTTTCACATCAAATTGGCACCAATTCCCCCATGGGATCAAGAGTTTGCTTACTTAATTAGGATTCAATCTTTATTTTGGTTATTTTCATTGTGTTCTTCATTGTTTTCCTAATTTAAGCTTTGTGAATGGATTTCATGGGGAATCCTTGTTCTTGCTTGCAAATTCTAATCTAATGTGTTTGTTCTCATTGTTTTGTAGGTACGGATTGGGGTTCTCACAAATACAATGATGAATTCTTGCATATATAGGCAAGTTAGATGAGGTAAGAAGGTATAACTAAACATTTGACTAAACCTCTAATAATGCAACACTTGTGAGCTCACTTGACAAGTGTGTGAGAAAGTGTCAAATATGCAAGTAGTAGGTGTCTTAAATGATGAGGACACATGTCTCAATGCTATGAAGTGATACAAAAGACTAAAACTCCTAAGTAAACTTTAGCTAGGTGTGAATAGGTCAATCCTAGAAAGGTGATTAGCTAACTAGGTGAATAATGACTCTATTTACACCAACACAAAGTGATAAATAAACTCATGGTGATGATGATGCTAGTTGAAATATAGTCATTACTAATCGAATCAACCAAAATTAAAATTGCTAGATAACTTCACCAACTATCAAACTTGTCATTACGTAGCAAAGCCATTAGAAGTGGTTTCAATTTTGCAAAATTATCACAAATAAGATATAAACACATCATGTAATATTAGAAAAAGCTAGAACATTTAAGATTTGACAGTTTCATATTCTAGGCTCTTAAGCTCCTCTTTGATATTTTGTACACACACGTGCACATACACATACACATATATAATTCAAACCTTCCACAATTATATTTCTTTAACCATGTTGATCTAGAGAGTAATATATGACTCATATTTTTATTTTTAGATGTATTAGAATTCAATACAATAGCAAAGATATACAACAAAGTACATATTTAAAATGTAACAACCAAAAGATGCATGTGTTGGGATGAGATTTCTTAGTTATGTCTTCCTCATTTTTAATCAATTGATAAAAAGATAAATGTTAGAATATAGAAAGCTTTTATCTTTTTTATAGCATCATGTGATTTAACCTCTAGGTAATGTAGTTGAATACAAAAGATATTCATAGACACTAAAAATAGTCCACCTTGTTGTCCTTTTAATTACTATTGATTATCAAATTAATCACCAATCATTTATTATCAAATACTACTTATCATTTATTATCCATTAATTATCATTTATCACATCATTTATTATTCTCATTATCCATTTTCAAATCATAATTTCTATTTTTGAATCATCAGTCAACTCCATCATCACTAATAAGTTGACCTAGTCTTTGTTTAGAAACTTTATCTTCACTCCTCAATTAACTTTGCTTTGTTTTAGAAACTTTTTTTCAACCATTAGTCAACGTAGTATTTGAATGGAAACTTTATGAACACAATTATCCATCATTTTAATTAGATAATTCAAAATTATCTCCTCATCACTTTGAAATGGCAAATTTCTATTGATAAGTCAAGTTGACTTCACAAATTCTCTAATGAATTGAAGTCTTTGATCTTATCCTCATCTCCTATTTAATTTTTCCTCAAAAGGTCTATAAATAGGATCATTCATTCATCAATTTTATATCCCACTTTAATTTATTATCCATTAATTATCATTTATCACATCATTTATTATTCTCATTATCCATTTTCAAATCATAATTTCTATTTTTGAATCATCAGTCAACTCCGTCATCACTAATTCGTTGACCTAGTCTTTGTTTAGAAACTTTATATTCACTCCTCAATTAACTTTGTTTTATTTTAGAAACTTTTTTCAACCATTAGTCAACATAGTATTTGAATGGAAACTTTATGAGCACAATTATCCATAATTTTAATTAGACAATTCAATATTATCTCCTCATCGCTTTGAACTGACAAATTTCTATTGATAAGTCAAGTTGACTCCACAGTTTCCCTAATGAATTGAAGTCTTTGATCTTATCCTCATCTCCTATTTAATTTTTCCTCAAAAGGTCTATAAATAGGATCATTCATTCATCAATTTTATATCCCACAATTTAATTTATTATCCATTAATTATCATTTATCACATTATTTATTATTCTCATTATCCATTTTCAAATTATAATTTCTATTTTTGAATCATCAGTCAACTCCATCATCACTAATCAATTGACCTAGTCTTTGTTTAGAAAATTTATCTTCACTCCTCAATTAACTTTGCTTTATTTTAGAAAAAAAAATTCAACCATTAGTCAGCATAGTATTTGAATGGAAACTTTATGAGCACAATTATCCATAATTTTAATTAGATAATTCAATATTATCTCCTCATCATTTTGAAATGAAAAATTTCTATTGATAAATCAAGTTGACTCCACAAATTCTCTAATGAATTGAAGTTTTTAATCTTATCCTCATCTCCTATTTATTTTTTCCTCAAAAGGTATATAAATAGGATCGTTCATTCATCAATTTTATATCCCACACTTTAATTTATTATCCATTAATTATCATTTATCATATCATTTATTATACTCATTATCCATTTTCAAATCATAATTTCTATTTTTGAATCATCAGTCAACTCCATCATCACTAATTAGTTAACCTAGTCTTTGTTTAGAAACTTTATCTTCACTCCTCAATTAACTTTTCTTTATTTTAGAAACTTTTTTTCAACCATTAGTCAACATAGTATTTGAATGTAAACTTTATGAGCACAATCAGGGCTTAAATTTGATGGCCGTATGATTGTATTTAGAGATTTTTGCTGTAAAATACAATCAAAATTATAAGAAGATTGTATCAGATGGAAGGAGAGATTTTGGATAGACTGTCAAAATTTATATAGAAATGTAATCATATACATATTTGATTTATATATAATTTTACTTACACTAAGGTATATCATAATGTTTTAAGGGCACCTTTGAATAGATAACTGTCATTAAAAAAAATTGTTGACAAGTAAGGTTGACCATCAAATTTAAGCCTTGAGCACAATTATCCATCCTTTTAATTAGATAATTCAATATTATCTCCTTATCACTTTGAAATGAAAAATTTCTATTGATAAGTCAAGTTGACTCCACAGATTCTCTAATGAATTGAAGTATTTGATCTTATCCTCATTACTATTTATTTTTTCTTCAAAAAGTCTATAAATAGGATCATTCATTCATCAATTTAATATCCCACACTTTATGCAAGTCTATTCATTCATAATCATATCTCACATCTTTATGCAATTCTATTATGTAAAAATCAAATCAATCATCAAATAAGTATTATGCTGCTAAAATTTAGCATCCACATCCAAAGGCAAAGCAACAACTTTCATATTTGAGGTTGCATGTAATTTCAAGAGATTTGAAAATCAACTTTTTAAGAAGCTTGCTAAGGAGAAATAGGCATCACAATTTCATCTAGAAGGGCCAAGAAATGAATTTCTATATATAATAGTCCATATTTTGGTGTAGGATAATGTTTTAGACTAAAAAAACACATATTTTGAGCACTTTCTTTGTTATTTTGTACATTTGTATGGATTTGTACTTTTGAGTTGTGATGGAAATCTAGTTCTAAGGTGGAGGTTGTGAATTAGGTTATTTTTTCAAATTAGCAACAAGAAATTAGGTATAATCAAGCAAAGTAATTGTTTATTTTTCAAACTTCAAATGAGCATATCTTGCATGAACGTTGTCATATTTTTTAATTTATCAAAAAAATTGCAAGGAATCTAATGGTGCAACTTGTTTATCATTTCAAAACATTTACTTTTATGTTTTGGAATGATAATTGAATGCATGGACTCCTCTTCCCCAAAAAGCATAAAACTTGAAAAATAAATCCTTTTCGCAAGCAAAAGAGAAAATTAAAAAACTTCCAACATATTGGTTTTGTAGGACAACCATGTAAGAAGAAAAAAATAAACTATTTTTCTTTTAATTTCATGAAGTTTCCATAGTCCACGACAATATTGATCAAAATATTTCTAGATTAAAAATAACATCAACATTTCAGATCATACTCCACGATCCATCATCAAGGTGCAATGCAGATAGAGAGAAGAGTCAATATTGTCATCCAAAAATCTTTTTATGAATATTTTTATTTTTATGTTTTGTTTCTATTTGTGTCTTTTTCAAATCATTATGATGAAGGATTAAAATGATCATTACACATTTTGATTTGGATAATTAATGAATTAGTGTCTTTTAATCCTGAAAGTGTGTGTATGCTCCCCTGCCCAAACTTGATGTTGTAGCG
This sequence comes from Sequoia sempervirens, assembly GCA_007258455.2. Lineage (NCBI taxonomy): Eukaryota > Viridiplantae > Streptophyta > Pinopsida > Cupressales > Cupressaceae > Sequoia > Sequoia sempervirens. Next base: position 28,081 of record VDFB02091536.1, on the reverse strand, counting down.
GTTCATAGTCTCTTAGGAATCTACCTTCCCCTCCTCCTCAAATTGCTTTGGGGTGGCCTTTGGGAGGGGATTCTGGTGGTGGTGCCTTTGGATGGCCCTCTCACAAATCTCCTAGTTGGCCGCTTGTCGACTCTTCCATGTGGCAACCACATTTGGATCTAGTGATATCTTTGTAGCATGCCCATTGTTTTACTCACTAATTTTTCTAAGTTTTACCCACAAGTGAATAGTTTATGCATCTATCAACAAGAGCACTAAAATTTTCTTTTCTTTTCAATTATAAATGCACCATTTGAAACATAACCTTCCAAACTTCTCTATTGCATATACAAAGAATCTTTCCAATAATATAAGCATGATTTCACTTTACATAAATATATTCAAGATAACATTTCACTTTTACAATTTCCATATAGATGGACACATGAATACATACTTAGCTTCAACAAGCTTACATGAACTAGAAATACAAATGGTCCAGAATGTCCTCCCAAATCTTGACCACCAACTTCATAAGGAGAAGCATCACTCAAGCACTTTTTTGTCAACCATGGACTAACTGTGTTCCAATGCACATCTACCAAACTTGGTAAGATGGCCCACCCTTTGATGAAGAGATTGGTCTGGTAACCTCATCCTTCAAATAGCCTTTCTTGAGCATAGTGATGTGTCCTACATATCTAGAGCTTACCATAAATTCAACCTATATTTCTATGATATTCTCAGCCTAGCATGTACTTGGATCACAGTGAATTGACAATGTAGACAGTGGCTACCTACAATACTTTGGCCAAAGATTCAACACCCAGTACTTCAAGTGAGGGTAATCTATATTCACCACTATAATTGCTCGATTTGTATTTTGACCATTAGTATTCTATTCTATTCTAGGTTATTCCCTTTCATGTGGTTTATCCTAACCCTAAGAACAACCTTCCCATTATCTATTTATATTAAACTAACATTGTAAACAAGTATCACGAAACAACTCTATCTTATGCTACACACCTAGAGTATTACTATACTTCGTATATTACCAACATTCTACGTATAGTATGAATAGTATTTATATTCATAAAATAGTACAATCATTGTATGCATATCTATACGAATATATATCAAAAGTAAGGTATCACAAAACAAGAAACAACCAAGTGATATGCAAGCATATCCAAGCATCTCACACAAGTAAAAGATAATCTTTCAACATGACAATAAAATAAACAATATTTCCAACATAATAACAAAGAGGTAGAAATCAACATGCTTGCTTAAAGTTTCCAACTGAATAATCTTCTCCTCAAGTTCACTTGCAACTTTCACTACGAACTACCCAAATTCCTCTACTAGCTTCACTCTAAATCTCTCAACAAAACAAATGAATTCAACAATATAACTCTCAATCTCACAGACTCTCAACTTACTTTGCACTAAATTTGTAGCAGAATAACTCTGAGAAATCAAATTGACAAGTGATACATTTTGTAGAATGAGCACCTCTATTTATACTAATTTGTGAGCAACCAAAGGCTACAAACAAGTAAGTATTTATGCCACCTTTTATCCTCATGCAATGAATCACTAGGCTAACTCACAGGTTTTCAACACATCAAAGTCCTCACCATTTAAATGGCTGAGTCGACTTATATATGGGACAACAAGGTTTAAACAAGTTTCCTAATATGAATTCCTTTACAAAATATTGCCAAGTTTGCACTTCACTGAGTCTCTATTCTATTTGCAGGCTTATGTGAATTTGAACACCTCTTAATCATTACAAACTCTTGATTATATGGCGCCACATTCATATATTGGTGCCCTAGTTTGTAGCGCGATTTTTACTAATTCTAAAGGTATTTAAAACAGTTTATACATCCCTTCTAATGCTTACACAACAATGTATGACTCATACATGCTTCCTTCAATGGTTTTGACTTGGTCTTACATTCTTTATGCATTGGTTGGTATTCCTTTATAAGTTGTGCCATATGTGTTATATGCACTTTGCATTATCCAATGCTTTACTTAATATCAACGCTATGTTATGCACTTTAGAGATTATCATAATAACTATCATATATATATATATATATTCATTTCATAAAGTTTATCAAATACATTTAATTAATAAACAAGTATATATATATATACGATTATATATAAATATACATATTAATATATATGTTACTATATTAATTTACACATGTATATATTAATATTTATATATATATATATACATATGTACACAATATTATTTTAATATCTTTATAAAAACACTCATACGCACAATTTCGTCGATCGACATATATACATGGAATGTATATATATATATGTCACCTTAGTCCAATTGGTAGTCCCATGCATATGGGCAATCCATCCATGAGCATGTGTAGGTACATCTACCTATGTATACTCATGTACGTATTCACTCATATGTATGAGTTTACCATAGACACGTACATATATTACATATATACATTTTATGCATATGACTCATCGACATAACAATAGACACACAAATAAGGATTTCCACTTATCATCAAGACTCATCACATACCTCATTCCAAACATCCATAAACAAGATCACAATTCAATATAAACACACATAACTAGAGTGAAGATCACTTACCATCTACCCAAATGGCTTGACTCAATTAAGACTAACTATGGCATGAGTGTGTGAATGATCAGTAAGACTAAGAGGTTACCAAACCAAGTTCTTCTCCTGAGTGATACTTCCCCTCTCTTTCGAAGGCTTGAACCTATTCCTACATTCAACTTAGTTCACCATATAGGTAGTTAGCCAAATCAATGCATTCATATACCTCTCATACAGGTCATATTCACATTATATATATCATATACTGAATCATAAAGCATTTAATTGAATCAAACATTCATTCAACATATTTCCATCAACACTTCAACTCTCTTCTTTGCAACTTTCCCGCTCTTGTGTTTTTGAATTTCTTGGCTTTTCGCTCCTTAATTGACTGGTTGATTGATGGGATGGTCTGGTAGGAGGCCCAACAAGGCCCCCCATCCCAAGAATGTTGTTCCCAAGCATGGTCTTGTATTTGGGTTTGTTGCTTCCAAAAATGTTGTTCCCCATAGTGGAATTCCTTCTGGCACTGTTGTCCCTTCTTCTACAAAATTGGCAACTCATACTTCTAGCAAGTTGCCTCTATCCCCTCCTTTGGGATTGGAATCTTTCTTCTGTGAAGAAGTCCCTATTTCATTTGTGGATAAACTAGTTGGCAGAGGCTCGCCAATTATGGCTAGGTTGAACATAGAGCCTACTTCCTATTTAGTAGATAGGTGATAAATTGATGTTCTTGAAGTTCTTATGATTAAAGAAATGAACAACCTCAAGCTATCATTGGTGGAAAGTTCTTGGTGTACTACTCGAATATAGACCAAGTTAGGCAATGGGCTAAATCTATCTAGAATTTAAAAGGTAGTGTTTCCATTAGTGTTATGTCCAAAGTTATTTTCCTTTTTACCTTTGTTGTTTATGAGGATATGTTAAAGGTCCTTACGGGAAGCCCATGGGCCTTTGATGCTAGTTTTAAGAACTTCCTTTCATTGTGTAAATAGAAAAAGGATTTTGACCACTTTGGTGACTTGGGTGTTGTTGCTCCTATGTAGGTACTTCTACCTAGGCTACCATTAGAATTTTGGGAGTTAGGTATCTTCAAGGGGATTGCTAACTCATTTGGGAGTTTGTTGGTTGTTGATGAAATTAACCAAGAGAAGTCTCATCTAGTCTTTGCTCAAATTTGTGTTAATTTTGTTGTTAACACTATTTTCTAACCTCTATTGTCTTGAAGTCTAATTTTGGCAATTGGTCTCAACCCCTTGAATATAAAAATTCCAAACTATTTTGTCAATCTTGCAAAAAATTCAGCCATCTCATTGACTCTTGCAATAGGAAGCCTCAGGGTTTAGAAAGTGATGCCCCCAACTCTTTTTTTATGTCTTATGTTCCAAAACCATAGGTTGTCGTTGATTCTGCCCTATCCAAGAAGAAGAAAAAATGGTGATATGTTGGAGACTTTAATTGAACCCTCCCCTGAGTCTGGTGTGATTTCAGAGGCCCAGGTAGCTCATGAAGGTTTCCTCGATGCGTCCCGAGATTTGAGGAGAGAGGTATGTTTAGAATTGACCTCTTATGGTGGTAGTAATCTTATTTTTGGAGCACAACATATTTTTAAGGAAACAATTGATGTGACCAAATTAGTTTTTAAATCCCTTATTGATCTTGAAGCAAATCTAGGCTTGATAGACATTTCTACATATCCCCTTGTAGATATGTCAGAGTTTATTGAGGAAGGTGAAATTGTTTCTCAAATTGGCCAGGAAATAGACTCCTCTTCCCCCTTTCCTCCTAAATCCCCTGATGATAGTTCTCTCACCCCTATCAGAAAGAAGGAAAGAATATCAATGATTCATTGGCTCTGTTGGGTTTCCCTTCTTCTCCCTCAAAAGATGTTGATGATGAAGATTGGGTTCAGGATAATTATAAGTCAAAAAGAAGAAGAAACTTGATGCTGGTGGAGGAAATAAGGTGGAAAACCTTCCCAAAAGTAAAAAGAAACAAAGATACTGTTTGTGATGTGGCTTTGGGTAGACAAGAGACTTTGGACTCCATTGCGGGGAAAAAGTCTAAAAAGAAGCAAGGGATGTTGCTTCCCCCTTAACATAATCAAGCTGATTCTGCAATTTGTTTTAGTGATCATGAAGATTATTTCTTGGAATATTAGGGGCCTTAATAACCCCTATAAACAATTTTTGGTTAAAAACTGCTTATTGGACAACAAAGTTGATGTTCTTCTGCTTCAAGAAACCAAAATCAAGAAAGAAACTTTTGATAATATTGTTAGGAATATCTGGCCTAATGCTAATTTTGTTCTAAGTGATGTTGAAGGTGTTTCTGGAGGTATTTCTACTCTATGGAACCTATCTAAACTTAAAGGTTCTTTGGGTTTCTCTAGTAAAAAATATCTTATGGTCTCCTTTGAAGATCTTATCACTTTTGAAAAATGGAATTTGATAAATGTTTATGGTCCCAATTCCCACCGGGATAGACAACTACTTTGGGAATTCTTGGATGACAACATGAAGGGAAGTAAGGATGGATTTTGGATGCTTGGAGGTGATTTTAACTCACCACTTCTTTGATTTGAAAAGTTGGGGGGTTTGGATGACTATTTAGATAGTATGATGGACTTTTCTGGTTTTATAAACTTTGTTGGGCTCTTTGACATCCCCCTTCTTGACAACCAATTTACCTAGTCTAATAGGAGGTCTAGGAATCAATTAATTCAAGTCAAATTGGATCGGTTCCTAGTCTCCTCAAATTGGAATATTTCACAACACCTCTCTTTATTTTCTCTACTAAGAATTGGTTTTGATCACAATGCCATTGTGCTTAAGAGGAATGTTGACTCTACCAAGGGTCCATTTCCCTTTATATTTGAAATTATGTGGACTCTCCACCCTGGTTTTGGTACCTTAGTTAAAAAATGATGGAATGAACCCTCAACTGACACCCTTATGTTTTTCCTTGCTAATAAATTGAGAAGAATTAAAGAAAGAGTGAAGAGATGGAACAAACTTTTCTTTGGTAATATATTTGATACCAAAAATTCCTTGGGAGACAACATTAAGGAGGTATAGGATAGGATGGAGGTAGGTGTGGTGGATGAAGCTATTTGTAGCTATGAACAAGACCTCAAAGCTCAAAGGTTTAAGGTTAACAAACATGAGGATATCTTCTAGAAACAAAAATCTCATGTTCAATTTCTTATGGAAGGGGACCGTAACACTAAATTCTTCCACCACTCTACTATGAAATATAGAAGCAGGAAAAAGATACGACAACTTAAGAAGGAAGATGGCAATATGGTGAGTAATGAAAAAAGAAATCGTTATTGAAGTTATGGCCTTCTTATCCTCTTTCAAGAAGGAACCTGTGGTTTCTCAACAAGACTTTGATGAAGTTATTCAAGTTATTCCCAAGGTGATTTCTTATCAGGACCTTTAGGAGATGTCAAAAGCTATTTCTCTCTAGGAATTGAAGTTTGATATTTTCTCTTTTGGATCATACAAATCCCCTAGGCTAGATGGGTTTCCCCTGGCCTTTTTCCAACTCTATTAGGATGTTGTTAATAAATATTTCTTGAACGCTTCCAAAGACTTCTTTAGATCTAGTAGGCTTCTTAATCAACTTAATGCTACTTTCATTGCCCCGATTCATAAATTGGAAGATGTTTCCTCTATGCATGACTTTCGCCCTATTAGTCTATGTAATACTATGTATAATTTTTTTCTAAGATTGTTGTGTTTAGATTAAAATTTTTTCTAAATAAAAATAAAGCTAGAAATAGAAAAGGCTTTGTTTAGGGAAGACACATTTTGGATGCTGCTATTACTCTTGAAATTCTCCACTCCATGGACCTCAGTAAAAATGCAAGGATGGATCTGAAACTTGGTATCTCTAAAGCCTATGATTATGTTTCCTAGTTGTTTTTATTTGTTGTTCTCAGGAAATTTGGGATTAATGGTAGGTTTCTAAAGCTAATCAATGCTTGTGTTACTACTCTGATGTGTTCAGTCTTGGTGAATGGCAAGGTTTCTTCTCTCGTGGCCAAGGCCTTAGGCAAGGGGACCCTCTCTCCCCTTATCTTTTCATTATTGTTGTTGAAGTCTTGGGTAGAAACATCCAAAAACTTCTAGAATCTAAAGTGTTGAAAGGTGTTAAGGTGGAATCAACCCTCCTGGAACTATAAAAATTGATATTTTCACATGATTGATTTTACTCATAATCCTCCAAGTGAGCCCTACCTTTGATGCATTTCCCTCTCTTCGTGCATATTTCCTCCATATTTTGCCTCATTTCCCCTTCGAGTCTGTTGGGTCTTGCATATTTTCATTCTGGTCCATGTCGGCATAGGTATCCATATGTCTCCCCGACCTGTGTATGTTTCAATATTTCTTGTTGCAGGTTATCGGCAAGACATGTCTCTTGTGTTGGCGACGGCGGAGGCTTCTATCGGTATTTGTCTTGGCGGTCGGGCTAACATCTGCCGAATTCTTGATGTTTTGGCGACGGGATTTAATGTGGTCTTTTATCGGCAGAGGGTTCTACTTTCGGCACAATGTCACAACGAGTCTCTATTGTTATGCCGGCCCGATGGAGCCTTATCGGCATGTGTTTTGGCTATCGGGTTGAGGTTTCCCCGATCTTCTTTTGTCTTACGACCGGTGCCTAAGTTGTCATTTCGGTGAGAGTTTAATTCTTCGGCGAGGGGTTATGGCGAGGAGGTATGTGTTATAGCGACTTTTCATGTGGAGGATGGTGTATCGCTATAAGTTGTTGCTATCGGTGTAAGGTCGTGGCGAGTGACCTTCGGTCTCGCTGACCTTACACGTTGATTTACTTTGATATACACATCGTTATAAGGTTGGCGGTGTCTTGGCGAGCGTGTGGTCCCGGGGTGACTTTCGGCATAACATGGAACTCTCTACAAGGGGTTTCCCCGATTGCGATGAGCTATAGCGAAAAGCATAAAAATGGGTGGCCTTTGTCGGTATGAAAATATTTGTGTCCTGGCGGAGCTATGTGAGGATTGGTTGTCGGCGAGAGAATCCTTGTGTTACACCGACACAAGGCTATATATGAATCTTCGGCCTAACATTGTAATCTCAATATATGGTCTCTCCGAGAGCAGTATGCTATAGCGATACACATGATTGGCGTTCTTCGGCAAGAGAGGCAAAGGGTTACAACATAACAAAATGTATAAGGTTTGCTTTCGGTATAACTAATGACTTTCTATGTAGTATCTCACCGATTGTGGTTGGCTATACCGAAACGAAAGAAAAGCATGGGGCTACTCTCAGACTTCGATGTAACATGTGGGATGTTACTGCGACTTGAAAGTAAATAGTATCTTCGGTGTAGCCCGATGAATCTGTATAACGTTTCACTGACCCGAACAGGCTATAGCGATATGCGGATGGAACAAAAGGCTACTACATGGCTTCAGTATAATGTGTTGGTAGCTACAGCGAATGTGAAAACAATATTCAAGCAGAACAATAAACATTTGAATTGCCTTCGGCATAAGTTGCGATATGTCTCGCCGACTGCTTATTGGTAAAAACAGAATTACAAACCACTGTGGCCGACATGAATCTATTTGAATAACCATTGCAGGCCGACATATTTTGGAGCCCGAATTTGGTGCTGGGCTGACATGATGTTCTATTTTGATATTTTCTCATGCTGGTGTGTATATAAGCATGATGTAATTGTTAATTGATACCACCAGAGATTAGATTTTTGATACACTGCAAGGAGATACATTAGAATAAAATTATCAGACCAGAGGCTATTGTTGCATGATTTTCACAATGGAGGTATTTATGAGATTCAGTTGATGTTGCTGCATTTTTCTGGTGTCAATTATCTGTTGAGTTAAAATGAAAAATACTGCTAAGTTGTCTCCATGATTGGTTTTTCTGGTTATTTAAGTTGACATAACAAGTTTATGTTCAATTTATCAATACACATTTGTTGTATTTGAGTGATTAATCAACTGGTTCTTTCAAGCAAAGATTAAATCCTTTTATTGATCACTGTAATCAGAGAAATTCATTGTGGATTATTGAAGTAGAACTTAGTAGTCATATTGTTGCAAGTTTATACAAGTTGTAAACACATAAATGCCAGATAATTTGTGTTTTCTCAGAATGTGTTGTTCATCTTGATCTCATTTGACTCCGCCTACCCAACAAGGCACTAGTCTCTGCATTTCACTATTTGAATCCATTCTAGTTTCTTTATATCTATTAATTAAGCATCTTAGGATTTAGATCAGAAGGTAGCTATTGAGTTTGGTTTGTTCACTGTTATCTGCCATTGTGGACAAAGCACTCTATAAAGATAATCATAAGTTAAGTCTGCACTATTCAAAAAGGTACACCCACCTAGGTCTTGCAACACCTAAAGAGTAGAAGGTTTGATTGTTTCAAACCTTGTTTTGTTACCCGAAACGTGTGAAGAGATTGGAAGCCTCTTGAGGCACTCAACCTCGTTTTTGAGAGCTAACACCTCCACCTACCTCTCATCATCAGTTTCTTGATGATACAATCCTCTTTGGTGAATCTTTGGTTGAGGAAGCTAGTCATTTGAAATTCATCTTGAATGATTATGCTCATGCTTTAGGTTAGCATATCAACTACAATAAGAGCACAATATACTTCTTCAATTTTGACTAGGTTGTGAAAGACAAATTCGTTCACATATTAGGATGCCAGGAAGTTTTTTTTCCTATTGCTTATCTTGGCCTTCCCCTATTCTCTAAAAAACTAGATAGAAATTTCTGGAACCATATTATTGAAAAAATTCAAAAGAATTTGGTTGGCTAGACAGGAAAACTCCTAAACCAAGCTAGGAAGCTCCAATTGTTAAAAGCTTCCCTTCAAATATTCTAGCATACTCTTTGTCAATGTTTAATATTCATGCGTTTATAGCTGAAAAAATTGAACAAATTCAAAAAATATTTATGTGGTTTGGAACAGAGGAAAGAAAAAAAAATGGAACTAGTTGGGTGGGAGAAATTTTGTGCTCCTAAAAATATTGGAGGCCTGGGAATAAGGAGAATTAAGCTCTTTAATAAAGCTCTTGTAACCAAGCTGGGGTGGAATTTACTGGAAGGAGCCAAGGACTGGGTTCGAATCCTTAAAGCTAAATACCTAAGAAACATAGACCGAGGTTGTTTCCTTTCTGCCCCAGAGTTTCCTTATGGTTATGTCTTCTGTAATCACCTCCTTAAAACCAAAAGTGTGTTAAAGTTGGGTGTTAGGAAGCACATTCGTAATGGTTTGGAAACTGATTTCTAGAAATACTCTTGGTTTAGTGGGCCTCCTCTCACTTTTGTTGTCCACCTCAACCCCTTAAAACAAGACTGATCAAAACTTGTGGAAAGAAGGTTGCTGGTTACATTAACTGGGATGGTCTAGAACCTAATTGGATCAACTTTGATAATCAATTTTTGGGAGCTAATCTAAGGGCTGCTAGACAACAAAACTGGGCCCCTAATGTGCAAAGGCTTCACAATTTAATAGGGGAGGCTACCCTCTTCTCTAGAGATAGGAGGGATGAGTGAATTTGGACCAAAAACCCTTCAGGATGTTTTTTAGTTAAAAAATGCCTATTTGGAATTAGAAAAACCTCTTTTAGTCAACAGGGGTTTCCAATGGGACAAGGTTTGGATTAAAAATCTAACTCCAAAGATTAACTATTTATGGTGGGCTGCTTCTCATGGTAAAATCCTTACTATTGATAATCTGGTTAAAAGGGGGTTTCAATTTGTTATCAAATGTGTTCTTTGTAGAGAAGAGGATTCTATTATGCACTTCTTCTTCCATTGTTCATTCTCAAGAGAATTTTGGTCCTTCTTCCTTCCCCTGTTGCTCATTAAATGGGTTTCTCCGCCTTCTATGAAATTTTTCATTAACAGTTGGTCCTTTTTCCCTTTCTCTCACAAGATTATCTTGGACCTTTTGAATCAAGTCCCTCCCTTTGTTGCCTAGGGGATTTGGAAGGAGAGGAATAATCGGATTTTCAAGGAAACTAAGAGAAACAACTATGATTTATATTTTTCTATTAAGACCCAAATTCAGGAAAATGTGGAAGTGGGAGGTTACAACTACTCTAATGTTTTGCCTTCCTATAAAGAGATGAGAATCAAACAACTATGGGGCCTCAAAAAGGATCTCTCCAATTTCAATTGGGCTACTTACATTTCAAGGAAGTCTACTCTGTGGATTCCCCTAGAGAAAGATCGTGTTAAATGTAATTTTGATGGTTGCTCTAAGGGAAACCCTAGTTTGGCAGGGGTGAGAGGTATAATCAGGAATCACAATGGAGATTGTATTGTTGGTTATGGTAAAAACCTAGGGGCTTTTTCTAATAAAAAAGCAAAGGATATGGCTACATGGGGTGGTATTAAATTGTTGAAAGATTTAGGCTTCCAACAAATCATCTTGGAAGGAGATTCAAAGCTAATTGTTGATATTTTGAAAGGGGACAATGTTGCTCCTTGAGAATTAAGAGACATAATGGATAGTTGCAAGTTGCATATGCAATTTTTCACTTATTGTAGAGTCTAACATGTTTATAGGGAAGGGAACTCCTCTGCTAACATCACTGCCAATGAGGTTCCTAAGTGTAACACTTGGACTCATTAGGAGTATGGTGAGTTGCCTAGGGTGCAATAAAAGATCGTGTTTTAAATGAGAAATATGAACATGCTTATACATTATAAGTATTGGATAAGGGGTCCCGACAGAGTGATTATTAGACTTGGTGATAGGATGGATACTAACGTTAATAATAACAAGTTTGGTATGTCTTGCTTTATGTAAATTGTTAAAGTGATTTTCATCTTGTATATTGTGTCATTATTAGAATTGGTGATTGGATGGACATTAAGGTTAATAATTGTAAGATTGGAAAGTCACATATCATGAAAAATGTAGAGGAGATTTTCTCTAGCACTAAATTACACGAGTTCATCATTTCCAAGTACCCTTTGTATCACATGATTGTTTGCAACCACAAAGCCTTGGTCACTTCAAATATTTTTAACATGTCATATGTATTTTCCTACCCCATTCTTGAGACTCGACCTGATCTTATTAATCTAGCTATATTTATTATGGTAAAGTTTAATCATGCCATTTGTCCTAGGGATCGTGTTTCTGGCTTATCTCATCTGGCAGATTTAATTTTATAATTCAAACAACTTTCTTTGCTTCATTATCTATGTTTGTCATCTCCACAATTTTAGTGCCTTGGGTGGTAAATTTGTTGTGTCTGGGGGTGGTATGAAGAGATGAACTAATAAGAAGAAAAACCCTAAAAGTCTACAATCTTCAAAAATGGGAGTGTCGAGGAAGAGAACTGAACCCCCTAACTATTAGTTCTTAAGAAAAATGTTGATCTCTGGCATATGTTTTGAGAGGTTGGTATGGATTTTTTTTTTGAAGTTATGATAGGTTATAATGAAACTCTGACTGCTAAGTTCACTAACTCTTTGGAAAAAGGCCATGTCTCCATTGGTGCAATGAAAATTGAAGTTACAACCTAGCTAATTGATGAGGCTACTAGTTTGGCGAATAAAGAAAGAAAGGTGGTGAAGAAGAGTGGGGCGGTCTACCAAAAGTTTGTCAAGATATTTCTGCATGATGGAGAGTTTCTTATGAGGTTCTAGAATGGGTATGCCAGGCTTGACCTTCCTCAATTGTTTTCCTTGGTAAGCATGTTTGTAATGTGATATTTCACTCTTGAAGGTAGGTACATGACTATGCATGCCTACCATTTCCATATCCTTAATCACATCCACCATAATGATAGGATAAATTTTTCATTCTATTTTCTTTCATCCCTACAACAAAGTATTGAAATTGGGGCTTCGCCTCCATTGCACTTGGGCTTAATGTTGGCTCTTTATAAGTATGCCCTTACGAATAACCCCCGTGGCAACCTATTGATTTCTTGGTAGGATAATCCACACCATAATGATGATGATAATGCTAGCCCTCCCCACCATATTGATGATGATAATGTTGGCCCTCCCCAGGCTATTGTGCTTTTGAATCCTATGTCTGACCCAGGCCCCCTTCTCCTCATGTGGATTCTATGGATGGTAGCCTCGTGAGTGCTTTCAATTTGGATACCCCTAGCTCTAAACCATCTGCCTCTAAGTCTAATATTTCCTTTGTGGTAAATCCCTTTGAGCTGGAATTGTTCAAAGCTACCCCTGAAAAAAGGAAACACTCCTCGCTACTCTTGGAATTCCCCAAGGTTCATAGCTCAAAAATAGACCAACAAACCCCAAAGCATGGAAATGTTATTACCATAGTTGAATACTCTGATGGTCCCCAAAAGGAGGATTTTGATGAAGGGTAGATGGGAATATTGCAGGGTGGTTGACGTTTGACAAGATTGGAAAAAGTTGCTAGTTCAGATAAAAAAGGTAAAAAGAAGGAGACTGTAATTGAGGAAGAGGAACAACTATCTATGGAAGAATTTGAACCCCAAGTGGAGGAGGAAAGTGAAGGTATGGAGTGTGATGACGCAGACTATGAGATGGAAGAAGAGGAATTGAGGATGAGGAAGATGAAAAGATGGAGGTAGAAACTAATGGGGAAGAGGAATTGTAGGTGATTGAGAAGGAGGTATGTGATGTGGAGGACATTGCAAAGGGTACTTCTATTCTTGAGGACACTAACATTATTTTTTTGAAAAGTTGAATCACCTTTTTGCAAGTTTAGGTTGAAGACATGGAGAAAGTGATCACTACTTTGATGAAGGTGATTGACGGTTTGATGAGGCGTGCTATGGTTGGAGTTGTTTCTGGTCAATTTAAGATCAAGAAGCAACTTAAGAAAGCTAGGAAATAGGAAGGCACGAAGAATTGACCAATGCTGCTAGATTGGACTGGAGGGAATTCATCTCTTATATTGGTGAATTTTTGGATTGGATAGCTAATTTTCCAAATAATGACATTGTTCTTGCTCTATTTTTTGCTTTGGCTTTATGTCTACCTTGTCGGTTACTTAGGATGATCATTCCAGACTATTACTTTTTTCTTGCTAGGATTTGGTTTAGAATTTTTTGGACTATGGTTAGTATTTGATATGGCATGTGTGCCACTTTTTGGGACAATATATGGTATACTTTTTTTTTATTATAACTATAATGATCCTATGGATGTAATGCTAGTTTTGGCCTGCGAACCCCATATGGCTACTTTCTAGTAGTTAGATTGGTTACTATTTTTTGGGTGTGTCTGGTGTTGTTTCCTAGTCTGTCTCATTCCTTTTTGTTCTAGCTCTTTTTGTTACTATGAGATCAAGGCCCTTCCCTACTTATGTAATCAAAAACATATTTCCATAAGAATTCATAAATAAAACACATTCACATTTATTGAAGCAATTTACCAAACAAGGTAGTAATAAATAGGTAATAAATAACACATGGGGTGTAACATATTCCCCCCCTTGTGAATCATCGTCCCCAATGATTTTCAAGTATCAATATGACCATAGCATAAAGTGCACATCACAAAATAAAACATCATTATTTATCAAGAGTTTTCAAAATCTAGCAAGACTTGTGGAAACTTCTACTTCATTTCAACATAGTCTTCCCATGTGGTAGAATCTTCTACATTTTGATCCCACTGGACCTTGCATTAAATAACATCTTGATTATGTAAGTGAAGCTTACATGTTATGAGCACCTTCAGCGGCTTGATTTTTACCACCCTTGGGTCCTACACATGTAAAGCATTCCAATCAATAACATGGTTATCGCCTGGTATATACTTTTTAAGATATGAGACATGAAAGATGTTATGCATCATGCAAGAGCTAGTGGAAAGGAAATCCTATATGCAACAAGGTTGATTTCTTCAAGAACCTCAAAAGGTCCAACTTAGCATGGAGATAGTTCAAATGACTTTCCAAACTTCATAGAACTCTTATGAGGTTTAACTCTCAACAAAACCCTATCCCCCACTACAAAATTCCTAGGCACCTATTTAGAATCAACGTAACTTTTCTACCTATTAGTAGCTTCTTCTAACCTTTGCTTAATGATTCCAACTTGTTCCTCCATTTTCGCTAACATCTTTGGCCCAAGGCTTATCCTATCTTCCACCTTATCCTAGCTTATAGTAGTTCAAAACTTCCTGCCGTATAATGCTTCAAATGGAGCCATCTTGATCATAGAATGATAAGAGTTATTATATGAAAACTCTACCAAAGGTAGATAATCCTCCCACTTGTATTTATGATCCATGAAATACATCCTTAGTAGGTCTTCTAATACTTGGTTGATGCTTTCAATTTGTCCATTTGTTTTTGGATGATAAGCATAACATATGTTTAGTTAAGTTCCAAGTGAATAAAACAAGGTTTTCCAAAACCTAGATGTCATACATAAGCATCCCTATCAGAAATGATATTTTTAGGAATCCCATGCAATCTAAATATCTCTTGAACAAAATTTCAAGCTATTATAGGAGCTCCATTGACCAAATTTCCTGGTATAAAGTGGCTACCTTACTAAGCTTGTCAACCACTACCAGAATGTTATTGTGTTTGTTCCTTGACATAGGGAGACCTTGCACAAAGTCCATGCTAATGAATTGCCACTTAGTTTTTGGAACTTCATGTGGGTACAAAAGACCTGCAGGATGATGATGCTCTTCCTTCACTCTTTAGTATTCTAAGAAACTTGCTACAAACCTTGCAACATCTCCTTTCATACCCTTCCAGAAATATAATGGCTTCACATTTGTCTTGGTTACACCTAAATGTCCTGCATATGGTGCATTGTGCACTTCTTTCCATACCAAGTCCCTCAATTCCCCATAATTAGGTACATAAATTCCCCCTTTTAACCTTAATAATCCATTAGGTTCAAGGTGATATCCTTCATACCTTTGATCTTATGGATCATTCATGAGTGCTTTCTTGAATTGTTCATAAAATTCATCACCTTAGATTCTCACAAAACTTGACCCTTGAAGTCAGTTTGGATTGATATCATCAAGGAGATATATCTCCTATGACTTAAGGCATCAAAAACCTGGTTATCTTTCCCCTTGATATAATTGATATTGAAACCATAGTCGGATATCAACTCTAACCATCTTCTTTGCCTTGCATTAAGATTAGGTTGGGTAAACAAATACTTGAGACCATGGCGATTGGTCTTGAGTTCAAATGGTTTCCCTAACAAATAATATCTCCACATCTATAAAGCATGAACCACTGCTGCTAATTCTAAATCATGCAAAGCATAATTTTATTCATAGGGCTCCAACTTCCTAGACTCATAGGCTATGAATCACCCATCTTGCATTAATGCTCCACCCAGTTCTTCTTCTTTACATAGATTACAAGTGCTCCCTAGGGTGAAACACCGAGTCTTATAATCCTTTATTCAACAACTCTTCTAGTTGTGCCTTTAACTCCATTAATTCAGTTGTGGTCATCCTATAAGGTACTTTCGATATAGGTTCTGACCCTAGTACTATATCGATGGAGAAATTAAATATCCCCTTAGGGGGTAATCCAGGTAATTCTTCTGGAAATACATCCTCAAATTTCCATAAAATAAGATATTTCTCCATATCCATTTTTTTAGATTCCAATACCTCACCTTCTTCTACATCTTGAAAATATTGAGTCCATAATATACTATATCATCTTGAGAGATGAATTCCTTACATTCCTCAAGCTTCTCCATTTTTACTGCAAAGAGTTGCAAACCTTTCTTCTTTGTTCTATGCATCTGCACTATAGATATCTGTCGTAACTTAACCTCTCTAGGAATTCTTTGCATTGACACCCAGTTACCTAGATCGTCTAAAATTTTACTATTTTTGCATGACAATCTACCTTGGCCCTATGTCTCCATAGCCAATTCATCCCTAAGATGGCATCATAAGATCCTAAGGGAGCTATGTATAGATTCACCTCCATTGAGAAACTTGGAAGTTCAACTCTTGCTTCAAATAGACATTGACTTACCTCAACTCTTGTCTGGTTAGCATATTCTACAACCCAAGAATGTTCCATGTAGCCAACTTTTCTAGACATTTGAATTTCTATTCTAGGTGAAATAAAATTTGTGTGGCACTAATATCTATTAAAATTGAAATAGGAATTCTAGACAAAGTACCTTATATCTCCACTAGAGTAATTTGGTACTCCGCTTGCTGATTATCCTCTACAACATGAATCTTTTGCTGGTATAAAAATCTTTGAGAAGGAATATGGTTACCATGTGGTTGTGACCCTAAAGGTTTGTTTGGACAAGTAATGGTCCCCACCACATGTATAACACCCTTTCACTAGTCCCCTCCTTTTCGTTGGTCTTCCAAAGTTACTTTCATTTCAACCAGTATTGCCATTAAAGTTTTTATTATTTCCCCTTCGCTCTTTCCTTGATTCATTCCAATTATTTTTAGATCCCTTATCCCCTTGCTTCTAAAAACTTGGCCCTTCACTAGGTTTCCTTGGAGCTTGATTGGTCTGCATCTAGAACTAGACTTCTTTTTATTTCTTTCCCAGTAGTTTGAGATAGACCTAAGCCTTTGTTCCTACTTAATTGTCTTTTCGTACACCAAGTCCATGGTAGCTAGACTGTGTATGTCTACCTCACCACCTATTTGCACATTTAAACCCATGATAAACTTCCTTATAGAGAATCACTTATCCTTCTGGTACATAGGTATGTACTTCAGGAGTCGAGTGAACTTTTCCCAATACTCATTCACTGAGGAGTCACCTTTCCTCAAATTTTGGAAGTCAATGAGATTTTGGTCATAGAAGAGTTGGGGAAACCATTGATTTTGAAAAAAATCCATAAATTCACTCCAAGTGAGGCTTAAGGAACTAAGCCCAAGCTCCATTTTCTTACTCATCCACCAGTTGGATGCTTCACCCGCTAACTAAAATACTCCCCATACATCTTTAGTGACCTCAGAGTAATTTCTAATTTTGAAATATTTCTCCATTTCTGTATGCCACACTTGTACTACATCTCCAGTAACACTAACTTCAAATTTTGGTGGTGTGATCTTTCTCATGTCTCTAGATAACTCACATGCCAAACGCTTCTTTTTGGCTCCTTCAAACAAAGATTGAGGCCTATTACTCTCTTGATCACTAGATTTAGTATGATTTAGGGAATCCTCCCCTTCTTCCTCATTGTTGGGAACTTCTTCCTCATTATTTGGAACTTATTGTTCCACCCTTTCCTTTCCCCTAACTTCCTATTCAAGGTTTCCTATTCTTGCTCTAGTCTCATCCATGACAACCTAAATATGATCCAATTTAGCTTCAACGTTATCAGTGCCTTGACCTACTTCTTGAATTTCCCCGAGATTAGTTCTTGTCCTAATCATATTTTCCATAGATTGGTTATTCCTGGAGGTTTTCATTTTAATTAGATCTATGAAGGTTTTCTCAGTGTTAACAAAATTCAAAAGTTCTATCAATCACATAAGAAATTCTATTTAAAGAACTCATTCACAATTTTTTCCAAAAGCATAATTTTCCTTTATAATAAAAAAGTATTTTCAATTTTCTTGAGTTTACATAGAATGACTATTAAGATTGTCTAAGGGATAATATCCCTTTTATTCAATTTTTGATACATAACTTTGTGGGTATAACCCTCATATTTTTTCTCATATCTATCCTCAAAAGGATAATAACCCTCATATTTGTCCTCAGACACATAGTTTCGAGGTACATAACCCTTTGATTTTCCACTTGTGGCTATTGAAATAACTTTTGCTAAGGGAAGAATTTGAGGATTCCTAACTATCATGACTGGACTAACACTACATTCTAAGGGCATATCCTTGGAAAGTGATAAAGAGTCTGACTTTTCTAGAGAGACAAAAGGTAAGTAGTTGAAGTTGGCATCATCTTTCAGCCTTCTCTTCTCTTGAATAATTCATGAAAGGGCATGATTGAATGCCTCAGTATCGTTTAGCCAAATGGTATTTTCATAATTAGTTCCATCAATGGTATGAATAGGGGCTTCTCTTTCCTTCTTGGCCCATAGGTAGCACTCATTCCGATCGTTGAATTTCTTGTAGTCACCTTGAGACACATCATCCTAGCACAAGAATTTCCAAACATTAGATTCACATAATGTTGGATTGGAAACATAGCAAGAAAATAGGATCCAGAGTCGAACCTTGTAGCTCTGATACCACGTGTAACAAGCCCAATGTTTTACTCAGTAATTTTTCTAAGTTTTACCCACAAGTGAATAGTTTATGCATCTATCAACAAGAGCACTACAATTTTCTTTTCTTTTTAATTATAAATGCACCATTTGAAACATAACCTTCCAAACTTTTCTATTGCATATATACAAAGAATATTTCCAATAATATAAGCATGAATTCACTTTACATAAATATATTCAAGATAACATTTCACTTTTACAATTTCCATATAGATGGACACATGAATACATACATAAGCTTACATGAACTAGAAATACAAATGGTCTGAAATCTTCTTCTCCCAAATCTTGGCCACACCTTCATGAGGAGAAGCATCACTCAAGCACTTTTCCACCAATCATGGACTAATTGTAGTCCCTTGCACATCTACCAAACTTGGTAAGATGGCTCTCCCTTTGATGAGGATATTGGTTTGGTAACCTCATCCTTCAAATAGCCTTTCTTGAGCATAGTTATGTGTCCTACATATCTAGAGCTTACCATAAAGTCAACCTCTATTTCTATGATATTCTCAGTGTAGAATGTACTTGGATCACATTGAATTGATAGTGTAGACAGTGGCTACCTACACTACTTTGGCCAAAGATTCAACACCCAATACTTTGAGTGAGGGTCATCTATATTCACCACTACAATTGATCAATTTGTATTTTGACCATTAGTATTCTATTCTATTCTAGGTTATTCCCTTTCTTGTCGATTATCCTAACCCCAAGAACAACCTTCCCATTATCTATTTATATTAAACTGAAATTCCAAACAAGTATCACAAAACAACTCTATCTTATGTTGCACACCTAGAGCATTAATATACTTCAATATAGTACCAACGTTCTATGTATAGTATGAATAGTATTTATATTCATATAATAATGCAATCATTGTATACATATCTATATGAATATATATCAAAAGTAAGGTATCACAAAACAAGAAACAACCAAGTGATATGCAAGCATATCTAAGCATCTCACACGAGTAAAAAACAATCTTTCAACATGACAATAAAATAAACAATATTTCCAACATAATAACAAAGACGTAGAAATCAACATGCTTGTTTAAAGCTTCCAACCAAATAATATTCTCCTCAAGTTTTCTTGAAACTTTCACTACGAACTACCCAAATTCCTCTATTAGCTTCACTCTAAATCTCTCAATAAAACAAATGAATTCAACAATACAACTCTCAACTTACTTTGCACTAAATTTGTAGCAGAATAACTCAAAGAAATCAGATTGACAAGTGATGCATTTGGTAGAATGAGCACCTCTATTTATACTAATTTATGAGCAACCAAAGGCTATAAACAAGTAATTATTTCTGCCACCTTTCATCCTCATGCAACAAATCACCAAGATAACTCACAGGTTTACAACATATCAAATTCCTCACCATTTAAATGGCTAAGTTGACTTGATATATGGAACAACAAGCTTTAAAAAAGTTTCCTAATTTGAATTCCTTTACAAAATACTGCCAAGTTTGCACTTGACTAAGTCTCTATTCTATTTGCAAGCTTATGCAAATTTGAAGACCTCTTAAGCATTCCAAACTGTTATATATATGGCACCACATTCATATATTGGTGCCCTAGTTTATAGCGCAAATTTGATTGATTCTAAAGGCATTTAAAACATTTTGTACTTCCCTTCTAATGCTTACACAACAATGCATAACTCATATGTGCTTCCTTCAATGGTTTTGGCTTGGTCTTACATTCCTTATGCACTAGTTGGTATTCCTTTATAAGATGTGCCATATGTGTTATATGCACTTTGCATTATCCAACACTTTACTTAATATCAACACTATGTTATGCGCTTTAGATATTATCATAATAACTATCATATATATATATATATATATATATCTATTGATATATGTATACATATATATATATATATATATATATATATATATATATATATATACATTCATTTGCTAAAGATTATCAAATACATTTAATTAATAAATATATATATATAATATATAAATATACATATTAATACATATGCTACTTTATTAATTTGCACACACACACACACACACACATACTATATATATACATATATGCATGGAATGTATACATACATACATACATACATACATACATACATACATATATATATATATGTCACCTTTGTCCAATTGGTATTCCCAAGCATATGGGCAATCTGTCCATGAGCATGTGTAGGTACGTCTACCTATGTATACTCATGTACGTATTCACTCATATGTATGAGTTTACCATAAGCACATACATATATACATATATATAAATTTTATGCATATAACTCATCGCCATCACAATAAACACACAAGGAAGGATTTCCACTTATCACCAAGACTCATCACATACCTCATTCCAAACATTCATAAACAAGATCACAATTCAATATAAATACACACAACTAGACTAAAGATCACTTACCATCTACCCAACTGGCTTGAATCAACTAAGACCAACTAGGGCATGAGTGTGTGAATGCTCAGTAAGACCAAATGAAAGGTTTCCAAACTAATTTCTTCTCTTGAGTGATACTTCCCCTCTATTCCAAAGGCTTGAACCTATTCAACTTAGTTCACCATAGCAGTAGTTAGCCAAATCAATTCATTCATATACCTCTCATGCATGTCATATTCACATTATATATTTCATCTACTAAATCATAAAGAATTTAATTGAATCAAACATTCACTCAACATATTTCCATCAGAATTCATAAATAAAACACATTCACATTTATTGAAGCAATTTACTAAACAAGGTAATAGTAAATAGGTAATAACACACAGGGTGTAACACTCTCCCAATACTAGCACTGCTCTCACTGCTTAAGCAACTTTGTTTTTGTTTTTATTTATTTCTGGGCTGAGCCCATGTGACTTTCTAGGGTGTTCCTTCTTACCACCCACCTTTTTTTGTGAATATGTGTATTATATTTAATTAATAGTAACTGATACTTATTCATAAAAAAAAATTCTTAAAAACATTAAAAAATAGTGTTCCATAGAAACATGTTTCCCCCCCTTTTTGGCCCCATTTCAAAGACAGGGATGTTTCTAGGATAGGGGAAACAAAGGCTACCCATGTCTCCCAACTATCCCACTCAATTTACTATTATGCTCATACCAAGATGGGGAACGCCTCAAGATTCTCCCAAAGAGACATGGGAGATGTTCTCCAATGCCCCCACGCCTCCTTGGGAGATTCCTTCCTAGTATTTCTTGAGAGGTGGAGACATGTCTAGACATCTCCCATTGCCCCAAGCCAAATGCAACATAAAATTAAATGTTTTAAAAAATCGAGTAATGGTTGGTGAGCTCGAGATCTGACCTATGGAGTCTAGTAGTTCTAGTGATGAGGAGTTTGGCATGATTAGAGGCCACATTTGAGTTTTGGAACATCTTTGGCAGTCTTTTGTCTCTTGTAATGCCATTGCCATTAGTATCCCAGATGCTACTACTCTGGCATTTGCCACCATTGTAAATCGGAATGAATCATGTATCAATCTCTTAAGCAATACTGTGATATTCATATGACACCCATATTCACATTTCTTGATACAACAGAAACTCTAACTCCTTGAGAAAACTCCAATTTGTCAAATCTCTATCTAGCAATTCAAAGCAATCAAAGCATCTCAAGAAACTTCGTATTTAGATTTAGTATTTCAAATTTTGCCATGTTATAAATTTACTAATTTCCTATAGTTTCATTTGAAATGTAATTCTCATACTGTTATACTATTATAACTTATACATCTTTTCAAAGCTAGTTTTTCAAGTACTATAAGTATATGTATAATTATATCAACATCACCACCCCGCAACCCCCATGCCGTTGTCCCCCTGCCATCCCCAAACTTAGGCCCTTTGTCCCCCATCCCCGAAACCCATCTTGCCATCCCTGCATCCCAACGCCCGTGGAACACTGTAAAAAAATAATTCAAATAATTCAAAATATGAGAACACTCATTCAAATTATTCAAAACATAAAAATAATGATAACCTAAGACACATATGTAAAATTATGATGATGAATAAGACATGGAGATTAGATGATGAATAAGGTAGAACAATTAGTCTAATGATGATAGGATAAAGCATAAAGAAAGAATCTAAAACATAAATATAATGCACAATGAAAACCACCAACATGCCACCATAAGATCACATAAAATAACCACACATATGCATATGGACATTAAATAAGCTATATTCACAACATGAGATCTAGGCAAAGTTATCAATAAACACATGCCCACAAGAACACCACCCACAAAAATATGATTGCCAAAAGGAGAAAAAAATCACAAATGACAAAGAGCACAACAAGGGCAAGGAACATATTACCAAAGTTAGCAAGTAATACTACAATCCCAACACTTCAATCACAAAGGGTAGGAAAAACCATTATAAGAAAGTTGGAACAAGCACAATGCAAATTGAAGCCATCAAAAATGTGGAATGAGACCACTATCACAACTATGACATAAGATGATGATAATCATGTCACTAAAGAGGAAATCTATTGTAGAATATCAATGAGACCAAAAGTTCGCCAACACAACATGCATTATATTTATAAGAGAGTGTGCATCCAATGCATGCTTGCATAAGCAAAGAAGAGGATCCCCTTAAAAGGATAAATAGGTTAAATAAATGAAGCATTCTTCCTTTATAGTGAGAAAAAATAGGTTAGGAGCATATGTGGTACTAGAAGCAAGAAGGAGTAGGTGATAGGAAGTCATAATAATGCACTATGGGGCATCAAAAGACATAGGGAAACACCACAAGCCATAGGGAAGTAGGCAAGGATAACATAAAATCCTACCAAGAACCACCATGATTGAAAGAAATTAAATTTATATAAGTTGTGATTGGGATAACACAAAAGAGGCGACCTATAAAAGATACTTAAAAAATAGAAAAGCATTGCACCAATAAACACATCAATTTTAAATATGAAATTTGGGTGCAAGCCAATTGGAATGATCAAAATAGGAGAAAAAGCACACAAGTAGTAAATATAATATAGACATATAAATATATAAACATATAAGCATGTAAATATATAATTATAATCATTCATGTAAGAATATATCAATAAGTGAATAGGAATGGTTTCCCCAACATGGGGAAATAGAATGGTTGTGTGCCACTTAGTGGTCTAGTAACACCCACATAAATATATTGAGTAGTAGGATAGGCATATGCCCCCAACGTGACTCTCAAAAGTATGAGAACACAAAGGTTTACAAAATGTCTAGGCCATAGTTGTATAGGAATAAAAATTACAAGGAATTGAAATTATGGCCAAATTATCTTAGAAGATATATCAAATTGGAAGATTACAACCGCCTAAATAAGATGGAATATGTAAAATTCTAATTTTTATAATTAGATTAGAGAAAATAGAGAGTATAAGAGATATAATTAACCTATGTACCATGTATTCTATGTACCCTCTATGAATCCTTATCACTATCACACATAATAGATATAAATGAAAGATATATGAGAAAATAAATTAAGTTAAAACATCCAAGTTGATTCTTTAATAGATACATCCTGCTCTATTATATACAAGTTTTGTTCATAGATAATTATTCATGATTTTATATCATCATCTATGCAACATTATATTTTAAAGAATAGCCCCATGGGAGTAGTCCTTCAAATAACACATCCCTTGATCCCATTGAAGTAGACCCACACCCAACCATTTTTTCTGATTTTTTCTACTTAATTTCTAAAAATATCTTCTTCCCTACATATTTTATGCTATATTTTGATGTCATGTCCATTTTATGTTTTTACTTTAACTTTCCCCTTCGGGGAGCAAGATAGTCTTGTTTATTTTTGGGATATGTTTACATTATTTCTCATTGAGGAAAAGAATGTGGGGTATCTTTTTCATTTACATCCTTCATGGACCATGCATAGTTAAGTGCACTTTGAGTATTAATTCTATACTCATCATAACATTTCCATATTCAAACTCAAATTTTAAATTACAACTTCAAATTTAAACTTATACACTTTATTTTTAGTTATATTTATTTTTCCTCCTTCATTTATGTGCATTACTTCATGTTAATCATAATTTGAAAGGGCACATTATATATTGATCATATTTTTAGTCTATGCATAGTCTCATAGCTTAGAAACACACCTTGTCTTCAATAAATCGGCCTCTCCAAATATAGAACATTGATATCATTTTTATTATGGCCAACTTTTTTTTTATATTTTTACTTTGGCATGTATACACACTTAGTTTTGCACACACTCTAAGAAAAACGTATAGCATAAAGTGAATACCCTAACACTTTTGTCTTTTCATTTTACACCATATTACATATATATTTATAATCTTAAGGGAGATATTTTTTGAATTAACCAATTTTCACATATTTTTATGGTCTTAAGTGGCTCTAGGTCCTAAAAATCCTTGAGTTATATGTCTAGTTCATATATTTAAATGAATCACCCCTAGGTTTTACACACAAACATATTACACATAGATCATTTTTAAAGAAAAAAAATTCACACATTATTCTCTTAACATCTTGTAGATTCATATTGACATCTTTGTCTACACTGGAACATCTCTCTCCATTATCAATTTGATTACCACTGGTATCTTAGTATTAAGGCTTGACTAAGGTGTAAGGAAGTTCTAGAATTTAACCTTTGTATAAAAATCCCAATGATGCTCCTTAGCACCACCACTATTTTCATTGCATTAAATATCATTTAAGTGAACTTTTTCTACAAACATTGAAGACTTGATTTTGTATAGGAGAAAATCCTAACATAAGGATAATTTTCATGTCATTTGGACCAAATTATGGTTATGACCATTCCCTCCATATAATTATAAAGATGACCTAATCAAATTTCATCATTATGGTTCCAGTGCATCTAATTTTATGTGAGCATAAACTATGATTAAAAAATTATGATCAAAATAGTGAACAATTCTCTATTGACTATTAAAATTAATATCTAGTTCCTTGTCATTTTAATTTTAAAACATATCTAATTACAATCTCAATTAATTGTATTGAGTTTCTATATCTTATATATCACTTATATTTAACTAATTTTTTCCATAACACTTTATATATATGAAGGAAAATTTATTTTCTCTTTATAAGCTCAATATAAAATATTGAAAAGGGATCTCTACCTTATTAGTACATGTTCATAGGTAGCAAGGATATTATAGTGATCAATTCTCAATTAGTGGGAGCTAAATCAACCAATTATTTATTTTAAATTTTTCACTGGCCTTATTTTGAATTTATAATCAAAATCTTATTAGCTATATTGTTCGACATCTTATTAGAAGCACACATTACTTGAGGAGAACATTAACTTTTCACTATCATGTTCACATCACCACTAACATAAATTAATTATTTTTTAATATCATCTATTAAGACACTAGTCCCAAAAATCACCCAACATCTACTACTTTTATTTTTTCAAATAACAAAAACCCTACCAACTCACTTAGCTCATCATCTAAAAATTATATTCAAATTTATCACTACAATTTTTAACTTGTTCACCATATGTCAAATTAGCTAGTAGTTAACAAATGATTCAAAAAATAGCACATGTGAGGTACAAATTTAATCTTCATGAAGTGCACACCATAGAGTTGGCAACTGGTTGTAAAGGCTAGTTATTGCATGCTACAACCTCACCCACTTATCAAGAATAACTCTTCTCACCACTTATCTTCTCATACATGCTAAGAGGTGATTTTTTTCTCATCATTTCCATAACTATGTATGCAACCTCACATGCTCAACCACATCTATGTTGCATGTGAAATAAGTAAAAGGGTTGCCTTCAAGGGTTGTGTGCTAATGAAGTGTTATAGAGATCAAATAAAAAAGATTATATCGATATTTTTGAATCAATGAAGCGGAAACATATTCATACTATATACTCAGTGAATCAAAGAATGGTTGCCACTAGTGTGTTCAAGAGAGTTTGTAAGTTTTTATCGACTAATTTTTGGATAAGACTTATGTTGTTTTCTCAAGAAGAAATCATCTCTTATAATCATTGCTGAAAATATTTGTAGAGTTTAGATTATCTACAAAAATAGTTCTAATGGAAATGCTGGTCAATAAAATGTTGTTATAATAGTCCTCTTTCTCATAGACCATCATCAATCTGATATCCATGACACTTTTCCTATACCTACATGGACGTTAGTTATATTTTCATAAGTGATATAGTAGAAGTAACCCCCTAGAAAGCTCTTGTAAGTGATCTATTATCACAAATAATACTATTTTTATTGTGGAAGCCATTGGCACTTGCCCCTAAAATTGTAAAAAAAATCCTAAACATCTTGTGCTTCTATTTTTCATGTGTCCTCATGCTATTACATATTAGATTACCAATTTTAGAAGTCATAAGTGGGTTATCTTGTGTTTTTCATCCCTCAACATCCTTATATTGGACTACCTTCACAAAATTCCTAGGTTTGGGGGAATTTGTATTCCTTTTGTTGTGTCTTTGTGGAGTTGCATAACTTATGCAGATATTTGCACTTTTGGAAAATTCCCCCCTTTCCTTTGCCTCTAACATTCCCGCCATCCTTCTTTGTTTGTAAGCTTGTGGACCCCACATGGAATTTCTCCACTTCCTAATGTCCTCGTAACCCTCATATCTTGATAAATGTACTTCATTCTTTAGTCCCCTTTACAAACTTATAGAACTTCCATAGAACTTTACACTTCCTACAAGTTTCCTATTTCCTCGCTCCTTCCAAATTCTTGGAATACCTCATTAAAACATCTCTTTGTAGACTTTCAGGCCTTTTGAGACATTTTGAACATACTTCCCTCCCCTCAAAGTCATAGGAATTTAGAATCTCTCATCCCCCATTCTTTGTGGCATGTCCAGTATCATACTTCCCTACTCATCTTTGTACCTTCTACTTGTGGACCTCAAAGATTCTTAAGGTGTATGTTCCCGAAGCATACTATCATGTGACATCCCAAAACCCTATATCACATCCCTTTATTCCATGGTATTGAGACCACATATTTCTTCTTCCCCATTCACTTAGCATGATATTTCCCTAACTTATGATCCTCCTTGACATCATGGTACTTGATTTCTTGAACTCCCATTTGTTGGGTTTACAAAATATTTTTTACCTTTATGCATTGTTCAAGCATGAATTTTC